>BJBW01015704.1:3226-17326 GCA_004320125.1 Scolopax mira
CAAAGAACTTCTTCCCCACAGCTCAGCTCCATCTCCCCTTTCTCAGTGTCAAACTGCTCCTCCTCATCCTATTGCTCCCCTCCCTGATCCAGAGTCCCTCCCCATCTCTCCTGGACCCATTCCAACAGGTCCAAGTTTTTCTGATGATGTGGTCTCCAAAGCTGGACACAGCGCTCCAGGTGGGGTTTCAGAATAAGGGATCTTGGGCAGACACCTTACCTTGCTCCTCAGACAGTGCACAATTATGGCAGGAACAGCAATTCTGTGAAATTGTTGTCAAACTCCACATGATGGAATATTGTTTTCCTCCTTGTAAGACAAATCTAAATCTGAAAATGGAGTGGTTCTTAACCTCTTTCTCTTGAAAGACTCCCACAAGCAAATGTGCTCTGAAAATATCTGTTCTATAATCTCGACCTGGGTCTCTGGCACACTGCAGGCATCTGGCCTCAACTCCAGGTGGACAAAAGTGCACTATTTATACACCCTTCAGATACGTGCAAAAGCTAGCTAAGAGAAGTGAGAAAGCTCAGTAAGTCTACGTAGGGATTTTCCTCCTCCTTAAAAATGTGGAGATTGCAAACTATCATAATTTTGCTCCAAGTAGCCCCTTAGCTTGCAGGAGATCTGGGTAGAATGCCCCTGAGAGGCTTCAAATCCATGTCTACCTCCCTCGACGATGCTGCAACTTCCAGATCACACACTACTCGTAAGCAGTGCTTACACTCAAGCTTCCCTTTTGAAGCAGTTCCACTCTTCAGTGGAGAAGTGAAAAAAAAGAGCCTGACTTTTTTGAGTGGTTCAGGAAATTCTATGTTCCTGTGTGTGTTTCAAGGACAAGGGTACATTGATTAGTGGAGAACCGGGGACAGAAATAGGTTTTAAATACCATTTCTCTGCAGAAGTGCCTCTGCGTTGCCCAATACAATAAGCCGGTGCTTATTTTTGTTCTGAAGCACCGTGTCAGAAAGTTTTACAATAAGGCAGACTTAAAATATAATCATTCTGCTCAGATTGTTTTTCTGTTCTGTGCCTGAATCTTGGCAAGTCGTCACTGAGCATACTTGTTATGTTTCCCTCTCCGAGACTCCTGGCTACATAAACAAAGTAGGGAGCCAACACACTTGGCCCAGAGATCTGGAGTCTATGGTGGAGGCATCTCAGAGCTTAGACAATGTGTAGTCAACACTGTCAGTGTCACCGAATTTTATCTTCACAGTCCACAGCTGCTGGGCTTGTGTTAAATGCTTTATTTTCCACATAATATATTGCTTCTATAGATTTTCAGTGGGACTTCTCAGCTCCCTACAGGTGAGCCTTTACCAAGACTGTAGACTGGAAAGAGTTGGTCCTTGAAATGGACCTCATCCTGCCATTCCAGTATGTTCCTGGAAGCTGGCTAGTGAGATTGCTTTCCTCTGGGAAAAAGTGTAGAGGAGGTAAACCTCAAACAATGCTATGCTTATTTCAGTGCATACTATTAAAGCTTTCCTTTCTAATTTTCATCAAACTACCTATGCTGCCATGAGAAGTACATTAATGTTTCACTGTTTGCTGTTCCAGTACTTCTATCTGATTATTTCAATAATTCAATTTCTGAGATGGGCAGAAATTATCTGAATTTAGCTTGGGCACCAGGAAAAAAATTCCTTGCAGTGACATCAAGCAGGTTAGAATAGTCTTTTAATGGAAGAAAAAAAAATGTCTATATCTTCAATCACTTGAAACAATACCAGGCAAAATATTCTATCATTTCATTAAGGGTTAGAGTAACCATTTTGCTTAATTTGTTTGTTCTTCCTATCACCCCAGTGGTTTTCTGAGAAACATTTCTGTAGTAGATTTCAGGGCATGACTGTTTTTCAGATTAAAAAGAGAGTCTTTTAATGAATGTCTCTTCTATATGTCTAATAATAGAAGCATGTATTCTATTAGAATAGAAGAAGTATGTAAAATTTCAGTCATTTTAAGCTAAATTAATTGTGGAAATCTGTTGAATTGATTCTCTCTTTCCTTTTTTTTTGTTAAAGTCTTTCTCTTAAAGTCATTGTGCATCTGTGGGCACAAGGTATTTGCACAAAAGGTTGCAATATACCCATATAATACCATTTGCAAAATTGGTGGAAGATTTTTTGCAACATTATTCTGTTAAAAAGATTGAGCCCGTGTGTCCTTTCAGTGGCAGGGAATGTAACCTACATTTGCAGGTGTTATGAGATCCTTGGTGATGAAGGCAAGTGGTAGGAGACGGAAGGCATCAGCCATGGGCCAACAAGCAGAGTCCTGTGCTCTTCAGAGACATTAAAATGCTTCCACCTACCAAATTCATAATGCTATTTGTTTATTGCCACTACAGTTTGTTGCTCTACATTCATACTGTTGATGAAAATACAAACCTTCACCTCAAAGGTCATAGGGCTTTAGAAAAAATTAGGCTGGAAGGGGCCTTTGGAGATCCTCTAGTGTTGCTCCACAGCAGGACCAACTATGATCAGGTGGCTCAGGCCCTGACCTTGCACTGATTCTAATGTGACAAACAGGTGAGGCACTTGCCACCTGTGTCTTTTCTAGGGCAGCCTTTCCCTCATCTGTTTCTTTCAAGTCATATTTTAAAAAGCTTTCCCACCACAAGCTCCATGTGGTTTTACTGGGATCCTTTTGGAAGTCATCTTTTATATCACTTCTGAAGCCTGGATTTGGATCTGTACCTTAAGGTAAATGACCTCCCCACCATTTCAATTTGCCCTATTCTAGGTTTCTGCTAATTATTGTTTTTTCCCCTGTCTAACTAGATCTTATTTTTCTCCCTACTCAGCTTTTCTCTGTCCTCTCCAAATTTATTGTATTATTGAAGCTGCTCCCAACATTCTCTTCCAAATATCTGTAGAACTTCTGAGCCCCAACCCTTCTCAGCACCTGTTTTGGCATCTACTTCTGACAACAAATAGCGTTTAGTTTCTCACATGTAAATTACTTCTTTCTGTAATTGATTCTGCTTAATCTGATTTAGGTAAAAGTTCCAGAGCGTATTAATTACTTAGAACCTTAGCTATAAAATAATCATAGCTTGCCATGAACGTGATGTGAATTACTAAGTTTCTTCAGGCCCAAATGTGATATTTTTTTTTGGGTGTTTTAATAAACATTTTGTACCCGTTTCATAAAAGAAACCGAAAAGAATACCAGCCGTGTCTCTGTTACATGATCCAGTCTATTTAACCGAAAATTATTGTTGGCAGAGTGCCAAAGGCTTGAAATTTTTCACATGTAAAATTCATAACAATTTCTATTTCCTTAACGAGAGGAAGGCCAGCCAGATGGATTAGAAACTGATTCTATCCAAACCAGAATGCATTCAGAATATTTTAAGCATTTCTTGACTTGCATAAATTCTGTACGTTTTCCTTTTCCAGCAAATTAGCATTTTTTAATCTGAAATTAGGCATTCTGGGTCTTATAAGGTCACTCCCTCAGATAAGAATTAGTGGATTCTTCTTCAGATATGGATTAGTGTTGGGTGGTGTTTGGTGTGGTGTGGATGTGGTGGTGGTGTGTGTGTTTGGTTGGTTTTTGGTGGGTGGGGGGTTTTTTTTGGTGTTGGTTTTTGGGTTTTTTTGGTTGGATTAGATGATCTTAAAAGGTCCCTTCCAACCTAGGTGATTCTGTGAAAGTTATGTATAAATATTAATTTTTTGTAAATTAAGTTTTTGAATATTTATTCCTATTAACCAAATTTTTTCTGGGGCTTTATATCACCTAGATGAGGGGTTACATTCTTTAAATTTAAATATTTATCCAGATATATGATGGAGAGAGATTAACTTTGATTTCTTATTCCTCAAGCAAAGATCGTTGCTGATTCCCACCTCAGCCCCATTTAATTGCCATCATTTTCAAACAGTGATTTTCTTAATGTTTGTCTAATGGCATAAATTCCCAGGGATTTAGAGTTCTTTTCTGGCACCAATGAACACACTTTGCCATGAACCAAGTAATAAGCCTTGCGAAGACTTCTGATAGATGATTCCAGTCTGGTACTTTCCCTGTCGATATTTATTTATTTATATTTTCATGATAGTTTGATTTAAATTCACGGTGTATATGTAAGTTTTAATTTGAAAATTTTTTCTACCCTGATGTATAATTTGACAACATATTCTCTTTTCACACTTCCTTCAATATTTTGTATAAGTGATTTTATTTTATTTCTTTTGATAACTGGAGTATCTGTAAAATATGCTGCCTTGTGCATAGATACACATAAGTATGTATAAATAAGTATAATATAAAAGTATAGTGCTATGGATATCTTCTGTGCATCTCTTATAGTGCCCTGGGACCATGTATGGTAGTACAAGACATAAGATTGAAAATGTTAATTAACATGGGATGAAAATAATGACACGGTGATACTGATGTGTGGGTCATCAAAGAAGAGTGACTTTTTCCAATGCAACTGTGTTAATTGGTATTGCCTTTCTTTTAATAGAAAGCCTTTGGTTGATAGTTTAATTTCTCAAGGTACATGGAAAATTATCTCCCCAAATAGGTGTATTAAAATGTAAATTCTGTAGTTGATTGATGTGATGATATTATTTTTGAATGCTTCACGATTCATTAGAAATGATTAATAACTGGTTGGCATTTGCATATGTGAATATGCATTCACCTGCTCAAGTGATGACAGAGGGACTGGCTGATGTGATGATGTTCCAGCAGGGACCGTGTGTGGTCCCAGGTCCTGGTTGAACTCCCACCCAGGTGGTGTGCTCACCTTCAGATCCTTCATGAAGTTCTATCCCAAGAGTGTTGGGAGCCTTGGACAATACCAGGTACCCTTATACCTCAGCAAATCAAGCATTTTTCCGTGAAAAAGGAATGATGCACCCTTCACTCACAACCTCCAATTCTGAGTGTGCACAGCATTTGTGCTGCCTGGTTTTGCTGTTGTCAGTGATTCCGAGGAGATCTGTGATCAGGAGATCTGCTGCAGACCGTTTTCAATTCTGGTAGCTAACCAAAATGTATTGTCACCTGCCACTGTGTCCAGTGCTGGCTTCCTCAGTTTAAGAAGGACAGGGAGAGAGTCCAGCAGAGGTTACAAAGATAGTCAAGGGCCTGGAGCATCTCTTGGCTTTTTAGTCTGGAGAAGAGAAGGCTGAGGGGCCCTCTCATCAATGCTTATAAATACTTCAAGGGTGGGTGTCAGGAGGATGGGGCCAGGCTTTTCTCAGTGGTACCCAGGACAAGGGACAATGGACACAAACTGGAACATAAGAAGTTCCACCTGAACATGAGGAGGAACTTGTTTGGTGTGAGGGTGTCAGAGCCCTGGCAGAGGCTGCCCAGAGAGGTGGTGGAGTCTCCTTCTCTGGAGACATTCCAAACCCACCTGGACACGTTCCTGTGGGACCTGCTGTGGGTGCCCCTGCTGTGGCAGGGGGTTGGAGGAGATGATCTCCAGAGATCCCTTCCAATCCCATAGCGTTCTGTGATTTTTGTGATCCTCCCTGCAGGAAAAGCATGTACTTTCCCAGTGAGGAAGGCTGCTTGTTCCTGCTCTCTCCTCATCCTCGTAGCAAAATAGGTTACGTGCTTGTAGGATGGGTTGAATCAAGTGTACAGGGCAATAGACCTCCTTCAAGGAATCACATCCTTGAGGCAAGAAATGGCCATCATCTTATGAAACCTGGCTCTGCCAAGTGTTTCCAGTAGAAAGTGAGCGTGAGGGGAGGAAAAAATTTGTCATGAGGATATGGAGGAGAAAAAGATATTAAGTAAAATAGCGAGTCTTGGCTCTTCCCTTCATCTGTTCTCAATGGAAGTGCCCCAAGAACCTGAGGAGCTGCTTGTCATAGACCTCTTCCAGTCTTTTTTTCTTCTATGATGTGATGTCCAGAGCCTGTGACTTCAGGCAAGCAGAGAGAATTCCCCCAGTAAACCACATCCATCATCAATCTGCGATCCATACAAAGCCACAGGAAGCAGCAATCTTACCAGAGAAAAATGACTTAAAAGATTTCATGTTGTCTTCCATGTGGTGTGAATCAAGGTCATTTTTAAGCTGTGTCACCTATGGATGCTTAGGTCTATTTTCTTATCAAAGGCATACATTTTTTTAGCATTTCTACATATATAATATATATTAAATATATTTTATATATTATGTATTTCTATAATAAAATATATATTATATGAAATGTATATATTTATATAATATTTAAATCTGCAGTTTCCAGCCTTGCTGGAGGGCTGTGCTTTGCTGGACACCTGACGTTTGAGTTCTAGAATAGTCTTCCTTTTGTTTGCTGAGCAGCAGAACAGTCAAGCTGGGCCTTGGAGAGTGTCCACGTTCCTCCTTCCCCTCCCAGTTCCTCAATTGAGAACTGCTAAGCTTAATGGAAACACTATCTATCCCCTTATCTGTGGAGAGATATGCTATCTGCTCCTTAACCATCTGTCCCATTTACTTTTCATGGCTTTTTTTTTTTCCATTTTGACTCCTTGGTACAAAGGAGTTAAGCACAGATTTCTAAGATTTGGCTTTGAATGCTCAGTTTTCACCGGAATGGCTTTCTGCTGTGATTCGCTTGCGTTTGTGTAACCCCACTGTGAAGGAGCAGTCTGTCTGTAAGTTTGTGCTATTCCTTTCCAAATTGTTGCTGATTACCTCCACGGTCTGATTTGACATTTGTTCCCACAGCCCTGACAGCTACTGATGGGCAACTTAAGCAGAGCTCTACGGGGAACACTTTTTCCCTGTGGATGGCCAGGGACAATGAATGACAATGAAAGATTATGCTCTTTTCCAGGGAATTAATCAATAATGATACAATGTGAATTTATAATTATTTTTTTCCTTTTTTCAATTAGATTCTAAATAGTTGATCATTGAGCAATTCTGTTCTTGGTGTGGGAGAGCTCCTAGAAGAGTAGAAGGTCTTTGAAAATTTAATTCTCTCTGGGGTGGTCTAACACACCATGAACCTTGCAAGCTTCCAGGCTTAATGGGCTTTCCTTCCAGCTTGCC
The DNA here is from genome assembly GCA_004320125.1 of Scolopax mira. Classification (NCBI taxonomy): domain Eukaryota; kingdom Metazoa; phylum Chordata; class Aves; order Charadriiformes; family Scolopacidae; genus Scolopax; species Scolopax mira. The sequence goes on from BJBW01015704.1 coordinate 10,257, forward strand.
AGCTCCAATTAAAGGCAAACTCTGTTTCAGTATGTTATTCTATTAGCTTGCATAAAATCACTCACATTTGCATGAGCCTGTCAAACCTCATATTCAAACCTGCCTGCTCTCCCGAACGAAGCAGGACACTTCCTTTCTTTTTCTTCTGGCCATCATGGTCTTTGGAATTAATTGTTCAAACACTTCGATTCCGTGACCGTGAAGCTGACAGGAAGTGCATTTCTCATTAACATGGTATTTGGCTCATTCTGGTGTCGTGCTGCTGCTTTTCTTCATGCTGCGTAGGCAGATTGTTTCCTGTCAAAGAAAAAGTGAAGTCAAAGGGTCTGGGAGGCTCTCTCTCTAAAAATGACTGGCACTACAGAGTGGCACAGGTGTATCCTAGAGAAAGAAACTTGACAAAATGTTCAGTATTTTTTCTCACATTCCCAGAAAAAAAAAAATCATTGAATTTACATTATTATCTTACTTCAAATGATAGCTTAATAAGCATCAGTATCTATAGTTGTGATTATGACATAAAATCCACAAAAAATATACAGAGAATGGACTGATAGGAAGCCAACTAAACTCCTCCTACAAATTCTTTGTAAAGATATTGGCCCTTACTTTGAAAAACTGGGTAATTGCAATGTGAAACAGCTGACTATCCTTGCCTTGTTATATGTATTTTATTTTTTTTTCTTAAAACCTCAATTAGGAAAAAAAGGGCAGTATCTGTCATGACTATCTTCAGTAGATAAAGTGGAATGATCCACTTCACATTTTAGCCAGGTCCACTCGGCCGTACACTTAATTTGTTCCTACTGCTTTGTAATATCCAAGTGCTTCACTGGGCATTAATTGCTTGAACTGCACAGTGCCATTGAGATACTGTAATATGATTAACTTTATTATGCAAAAGCAGCACTGAGACACTGAGAAACGTAGGATCTAAATTAAAGTACTTTGAGAAAATAAAATATTTGGTCAGCTTCAGCTGGCCTGAGATCACACCCAAGTTTATATACGAGACCTGGAAAGACCCCACTGTTGGCAAAGAGTCTCTTAAGCAAAAAATTATTCCATTATGAAAAGGTAATGGGGTCTTTAATCAGTGCAAGCGATATGAGCTGTAGTTTGAAATGCTGAGAACACTGAAATGCCCATGTTTGGACTAAACAGTCCCCAAGAAAAAAATATCATCAGTGGTTCTCTCCTGAAGGAAAAAGAATTACACTGGGATGGATTTTTTTGCTGCAGGCTTTTCCATAAAATAGTATCACAGCAAAGAACTCCTGCAGTGAATGCATCCACACATCTGTGAGTGCAGCTGGTTCTGCTCTGGAAAACCATCTCCTCAGACCAAGGCTTCCTACAGCATCCCTGGCAGAAGGGCTGCAGGACTGGTCTGATGCTGGTGCATAAAATACCAAACATGCAGATTGAGGGAAATGTAAATTTTGAATTGGCAACGTGTTAAATAAAAATACCGGTAGATCTTAGCTGGTATGACTTACCTCCTAGAGAATCTACTATGGATTTATATATTGAGGATGGCACCAAGAAAATTCTAATTTTAGTGATAATTTTAGTAGCCTAACTTTAAGGTTCTTTTTAGCCTCTTTAATATTCTTAACTGTAGCAGCTTTAGTATACCCAGCTCCAGCTTCTATCAGGATTAAAAGGCTCCCCAAAGCTCATCACAATTATATGTATCAGTGAAGACTGCAGCAACATCCATGCTAGAAAACAAGTTCAATATTCCCTAATGAGAGAGGTCAAATAAACTGAAACCTTCAGCTCAAGGTCTTGTTATCTGCTATGACTCAAATAAACTCATCTGTTGGGATGCCCAGGAAATAAAACCATTTTAATGATACATTTTATTCTTAAGAAGAGGAGGGGGGGGGGGAAGGCAGAGAAACTTTGATGTTTAACCATGTGGTATTTTGTAATTCTGATGGATAGGTTTGGAGCACCCATCTGATGGATGGGTGATGACCCAGTGATACTGCACAGCTTTTTGGTGCGTCTGCTTTCACAGAATCGCTCTTCCAGACCTCTTCTTTATGTTATTGCCCACCTGAGGTTTGGGATGGAAGTTGACTCCTGGACCCAAGGTACTTCTGAGGCAGTTGGATCTAAGAAGCAGCTGGGTAGTGTCTGCCTCTGGCCATCACAACATGCTTGTTCCTGTTTGGCCTTGTTCTTTAGATGTAGGATTATTTAGCTCTAGTAACCACAAGATCTGGCAGACAAAGCTCTCATCTTGGTAGTTTATTTATTCCTTTCTCTTAAATTTTCAGTTGTGTTGTGAGAGTCTTTTGAGGCATCCTTTGCATCATAATTGTAGAAAAGCCCAAGTAGTAGTTTCCCTTTTATTTTGATTATTTGTGTGTGTTAAGCAATCAAAATTATTAAAATTATTCTTGGAGTCAGACACAGAAAAGAAACTTTTCCTCAGGGTAATCAGCATGAGAGACCTGAAGAAAGAACTGTTGATAGAGCAAGAACAGATCACTTATGTTCTAATACAAAGCAAATCACCTTGGATTTAACATTAGAAGTTAGAAACTGATATCAGATTTTTCAGCAGATTGTTGGAAAAATGTCTCTAAACTGACCCTTCTTAGAAGAAGAACTTTTCTGCCTGTTCCAAGTGAAGCTCTTACACAAGTGTTGGGTTGTGAACCCAAATGTTTTCATTTATAAGTGAATTTCAGCTACTCATCATTATTTATCCTGATATCTCTCATTGAAGTTTTTCTATTCACAGACTCATTTTTCTGATTTTTTTTTTTTTCTTTTGGCAAAGTCAGGCTGTACTTTTTTTTTTTCCCTTATGCAATTAACTTTGCATATGCTGCCATCAAACATGAAAAATTTTTCTGTAATCTTCCCTCACCTGTAGATATCGTATCTCCTTAGATTAAAACTACCTGAAGCAATGCTAAAGAATAGGATCAGTCTGTTGTTCCTTTTCCTGGAACAGTCTGAATCATCAGTAACTTTTTATATTTGGCATATAATAATGAATACTGATTATCCATCACAATTTTGGCAAAAGAATACCAGTAACGACTAAGGATTAAATGACTGCTTTATTGTTCCAAATCCCCAGAAGGTTCAAACCATCTGAAATCTAAAATTGGTAAAATACCCAAGAGGTATTTTTAATATAAATTCCAGCATTCCAAAAAATGGCATTCTGGGGTGATTTTTTTCTTTATTATTATTTTTTTTCCTCCATTCACAGAAGAGAGTGCCTGAAATGAATGCCAATCGCAGTTGAAGGTGACTGAGGTCTGCAGTGACTTGACTTGGTGAATAAGTTGACCAAGGCTTCTGACTTGCACTTTGATAAGCAGGTGAGTACAGAATTATCTCCTTTCTGCATGCAGGTGTGCCGAGACAGTCTGCTCAATGACTACATTATCAAAGCCATTAATACACCGGTAGATAACTGGAGTTGGACGGGCAGAGGTTCTTACTCATCTCCTGCATAATGCCAGGTTTAAACAAGTCACAAAATTGCAAGAGGAAGGGGAAAGAAGTCTTCGGCAAAAGCAAAGAAATGGTGACACAGAGGCCAAAATTTAATATGAGCCTTGGAGCGTGGTGAACCAGCAGAGTCTGTTAGTCTTGGTGGTGTAGATATCAATCTGTTTTCAGTAACAGCTTGAGTAGGACCACAGCATTTGCCTTGTGAACCATGAGAAAGGGTCTACACAAACCAATTAATAGCAAACAAGACCAACCCCCTGACTTCACACTGGGTACCCCAAACATGAAGGACCCAACACACCAAAAGGCCCTAAAAGTTTTTGAAAGATGTACGTGCAATGAGTGTTACCGCTTGTCCGGGAGAACTTTTTGTAATAATTTTGCCATCAAACTGGAGGATAATGAACACTGATAGAAAATTTAGATATTGTAAGGGGTTGATTGCGACTGGCCTTGGGTGATGTGTCTGTTCAGCCTCAGCACTGTGCTGGAGATGTGCTATGCCAAGAGAGCCTTGGTAGAACGACCTGTGTCAAGCCTGGCTTTCATCTGGTGATGGTGGATTTTGGAGCTCTGCTTGTCTCCAGACACAGGCACCTTTTCTCCCTGAATCCTGCTGTTCTGCCCTCAGGAACCAGGATGAAACCTGAGTCATTCTTGCACTTCTATAGGTTTCTATCTTTATTCCTTCCACTCAGTGATTACACTGAGAGAACAGATCTTCCAGTCCAAAAGAGGAAGGAAGACTGTGCTTTCTCTCTGCCTTTAACTTACCTTTGGCCCTGCGTAGAGCATCTCAAAGTGGATTACCTTAGGCCTTACTGATAGAGAAAGGAAACGGAGGATCCCAAAGGCACTTCTGTCTTTGAATGTGTTTTTTATTATAGTTTATGGGGCAAACTCCTCTGAACACACGGGCTCCCAGGTTGCTCTCTCTTAACATGAGTCCAGGAGCTTTTTCTGTTCTGAACATTAATCTCTCCTTACCCAGAACTCCAAAAGTCCTCTAACATTTATAATGACAGATGTGCCACTACTTCAGCAGCTCCCATATGTCCTTCCTCTTCCCTGGCAGAGCTCCCTTATGTCCCCCTGTCTCCTGGCACAGCTCTACTTTCAAGAGTTAGTATTCCTTTCACTTTTCTGTTTGGCATTTCCATTTCTCTCATCATTAATAAATGTCTGTTGTTCAAGCTCTGTGATGCCCTATTAATCATCCAACTAAAGTTACCAGGTGCTTCTTTTTTTTATACCTTAGATCAATTTTTTCTCTATTTGCTCTTGCACTGTCAGTTTGACTCTGAAAAATACCTGGTAGCTGTAGATTATTTTAACCAAAGATTTTCTGCACTTTCATCAAATTGGAAGGTGTGCAAGTATTAACAAAAATACATTACAAAGTTTTACCACCTTTCACCGTCATGACTTTAAGAAAACTTATTTGGAAACCAAAAGCTGCATATTTAGAAGCTTTTAGAAATATTCTTCCAGGTGAAAAGTCAAAATGTAACGAATGAGAACAGATTAATTTATTTCACAGTACTTTATCTTCAGTCTGAAAGAACTTCTTTCTTTGAATTACAGATAGATCTTTGTCCCTTTAGAAAATATCATTTGTGGGTTTTCCATATTATCAAAATTTTAAAAATCAGTTCCAGAATGATCTGACTAACTCACCTAAGAATTTTCTAGTATGTAGCTTGATCCCGAAATGGAATTTCTTGTATCAGCCTAAATCAATTTTGACTCTTCAATGGTAAAATTTGAGAATCTGCTCCATTTTCTTTAAAATTGTTGAAAGTGTAAATCATCATAAGTAGGTGAGTATAACAGATGATAAGAATTATGTATTCATTTTATGTAATTTTTTTTTATCTACCTCTGTTGGTGCCACCCGGAGTTAGAGATACACAATTAGTATTCAGTCAAGGCGTGTTAAAAATGCATATAGTAAAACATTGCATTTTCATCCCCAAACCGTTGAAGTCAAATTGAAAAGATAACGGCAACCACTACTTAAATTGTAGGAAGAGTTAAGCTGTAGCCATTTTGAGAATACAAAGGATTATAGTTTTCCTCTGTCCGTTTCTGAATACTAGTACGTAGCTGGTATTTCTGGTAAGAAACAGAAAAAAGGCTTAAGAATTTTTCTCATAAACTTCCATTCTTCAATTGAACTAGATAACAAAACCAGGCACAAACTAAAAATATTTTGTACCTGTTTGAATTCAGGCACAGAAAGAGTAATAAAGAGTAGCCCTTCCTACTCTTTTATTGACTTAAAAATATCTACAGATCCTCAATAATAAGTATGAGCTAAATTTAATTCAGATGCCTTCTATGCTCTGAATAAGGCTCGAGTGCTCTGCTTTCCCCAGGAATATAATCTGCTCGTGTGCCCAAATGTCCTTTCCATACCCATGAATGTCCACAACTTGCAGCACCAACAAATTAATAGTCTGTGCTGCCTTTTCAAAGGGGAAGTCGAGACGCATGAGTCACTTCACTATCGATTCAGGGATTGGGGCTGCCAAATTGCTACCCATAAAGTAATTTCCTAAAATCCTAGCTATCATTGTGTATAATTTATCACTGTCTTTTATGTAGCAAAACATCACTTTTAAAAGACAGAGGAAAATTAATTAGAAATCCAGTGGTGTTCCGATGGCAATAGAAAAGCTCTTTGAAATAATGCACCATGTAAGAAGAAATGTTGATAGAGAGGGGAGAAAAAACCTGATTATATTTTTTTTTCATGGTTTTATCTAAAATCACTCAGGATTTTAAATGGGGATTCATCTGCAGTATTACAAATCATATTATGGTTCAAGAAAACACTTAAATTGGACCAATTCCAAACAGAGTGTACCATTTAGTTAAGGTAAAATAATCTCTTAATTGACAAAATATATGGTTACCTAAAGACTTTCTCATTTCTCAGAAATGGTTTAACCCGGAAATTATATGGGTTTTTTTCTGTTAATGTTAACTCTATATTCAACCCGAATAGTATTCTAAAGTTGGTATGCAAATTCAAATGCGAAATCTGCCTTGATTTATCCAGAAACAAAATGTTAGCCATTTAAAAATCCCCAATTTCCTTTGACAGCTCTTCTCCTAAAATAATATATGAAGAGTTTAGGGTATTTGCTATCAAAACAGTACTAAGAAAAGAAAAAAAACACCCTTGCTATACTTTGGAAAACTGAAAGTCCTTGTAATTTTTCCTGCGCGTGCCCTTGCCTTTTGTTGTTGGTGGTTTTTAGCCTTTATTGCCAGAGAAATTCCCCAGATTCACTTTGCACTAGAGCTCTGCAATGCATTAGTAAAATCTGTACTAATGAAAGCATTAATAATAATAACATTAAGTGAAACAATTAACGTAAAGAGAGGTATGTAAACCTGTTACATGTGACACAATCCACTCTATTCTGAAAAATCACAGAATGATAGAATCATCTGGACTGGAAGGGACCTCTGAAGGCCCCCCCCTGCAGTCACAGGGACACCCCCAACTAGACCAGGTTGCCCAGGGCCTCGTTGAGCTTCCCCTTGAATGTCTCCAGAGAAGGGGCCGCAACCAC
>BJBW01015705.1:0-29866 GCA_004320125.1 Scolopax mira
GCCAGGACTTCCTCCTTTTATGTCCCCCAGCTAGCTCAGGCCCCTCCCCCTGGGCGTGGCTTAAATGGGATGGAATACCTGTGTCCCTGCTAGGTCCTGGGAACAATTAACCCTTTCCCCACCAGACCCAGCACAAGCACAAAAGTCACTTGTTGGCCAGCCATGCAGCAATGAAGAGAGTTTTGAAAGTGCAGTCAGAAAGTGGCTGAGCAGTTATATGTCAAAGGAGACTGAAGAATATGTCAGTTTTTATTTGGAAAGTGCTTCATTTGACTGGTTATTATGGTAAAATCTACCAATCTACCAAAAGAGCACAAAAATAAATACTGATTTTTTAATGTATATAGTTCAGATGATCCCTTGAAATGATGCTCAAAAGTTCTTAACTAAAGTATGTGTACTGATCCCATTTGTTTTTACTTGAATCAAATCTTAATTTCAACAATAAAATAGATTGAAGAGAAGGTAAAACTTTAGTGGAATGTGTACCCTGGAAAATGTTATCAAGTAGAACATCTGGAGAAAAAGGATAATTTTCAATGTCTGAGTGACTGGGAGTATTATTACAAGTAGCACTATACTACGCTACACTAGAGTGTGAGGCAGACAGTTCTCCCTTAACAGGCATCAGAGCAGTGAGCCATCCCAGCACAGGACAGGTTTGTGGATGTCTCTGGAACTTCCTTCCCATGGTGCAAGTCCCCAAGCACAGCCCCATAACACCAAGTACTCAGTTGGCCCTCAGGGTGCATGAAAATCTCTACCATGCATACACACCCTGGGGAATATCAGTCACTCAAATACTTCTGAAAACATTGTCTTCTGTGTTCCATTTGCCACAGAAAGCTTTATTTTTTGGGAAAAAAAGTCAGCCTGTAGTGGAAAAATATGTGATTGTAAATAAGAGATGGGAGAAATCTACTCAGATCTTTCGGCTAGGATTGGAGCTATGTCAATGGACAATCAGCTAAGAATCTAGCCCTTTGAATTCTTTCACTTTAAGAAGAATCTTGCAGTGGGCGATTGCGGTGTAGATCAGATAATATATGACAGTGCTGGCTTGGCATCCAGCTCCATATTTACTTCATTACACTTGTTTCTTTTGAATAAGACTGGGATCAACATCAGATGCAAGGAAGACATATAGAAAGTTATTTTTATGGCTGACTGGCACTATATAGTTTTAAAACATTGTAGACAAATTTTCCAGCATGATTAATTAAAGTCAAATAGATATAGGTATCTTCACTGAAATGATCACCAGATCATTTTTGTGCATTTACTTAAGTGAACCTTGCCACTAGGGAAGATTATTCACAACAGAAATTTGGTTTTTAACTCAAAGATTCTAAGAATTAAATGTCTCATAGACAGATTGTTAGTAATCACCTTCAGAACCTCCTGCAGCCTAATGAAATGATTTCACTGTATGTTTTAAGTGCCGAGCCCAACGTGAGCAGAGTCTATTTACTCCCTGATCAATCCCCATTTAGATACTGAGCATGACGCCTATGGTATAGAATATTCCATTGGCCATTTGATTGTTCTGTCTACGCTGCTTCTCAGCTTCTATGGGAAGTTGAATAAAGCCCTTGACTAACTTCATTTATCAGCATTTATCAACAACTAAAACTATATGCATTGTTGACATTCCTTTCATACCAAATCTGAAAACATGTCAACCGTGAGAAAGAAAATTTACTCTGTTTCAGTTGAAACCAGGAAAATACCTGACCCAATTTATGAAATGAGAGTTTATTCAGGTCTCTATAGGTTTATAAATACATATGTTTCAAATAGGCCTTTTCCTATGAACCAAGCATAACTGAGATCGATCAAATTAATCCTAATTATATAGCAGTGGCATTGTAACACTGCTCTGGGGAAAGTAAGGGTTGGTCTGCTTTGAACAGTGTTATTTCTGTATTCTGCATCATTTGATCAGGAAGGCCAAAACATATTTCCTTTTTTCACATTTACTATTCGGTACTTGATATTACCTTATTACTGGAGACATTTTGGAAAGCAATGAGCAGAGAAGAGCAGAACAGTGGAATATCCTCGAGACAGAGGTGCATCACAGGAGCAGTGCACTGTACAGAGATGCTGAGGACTAACCTGTCATTCTTCATGCACCTCTGCCATTAAAGTGGAGGTGCATATTCAGTGATTTACTGAATTTATGCCTCTGCATCTTCTTGTGCAGCCTCAGTCTTTGTGAGGAAGGAGGTCAACCTTCAGAGTCTGTTCTCAGCTGCAGTGATTACAGTGGTCATACAAGAACAAACAGCAGCTCCTTGCATGCCACCTGTAGCAGGGCTTTGGCTTGGAAGTATTTTCCCTGGTGGGAATGTCAAAGTCATGACAAGGTCACCCTAATGGAACTGGATCGGAATGATTCAGCGTAGTACTGGAAACTGGGCCATTGTGTTTAATGAGAACACATTTAAATTTCTTTGATATTTCTTTGTGGTACAGTATTAAAGCCCCCAGAGTGCAACATATTCTATCTTAGTCACACTAGCTTTGGTAAATAAGCAAATAATCAGTTACCTGTAAGCAAAAGAAGTGGATTGTGTACATGCCATACATTACTACCTTTGCTTTGGAAATAAGCAGCTATTTCTGCCTAGGATTGTTTTATGTTAGACAATTAAATATTCTGAATAAATGTAAAAAATATAGTTATTATGAAAATATATTATGTTTGCACATGTAAATGACTTCATATTTTGTTTAAACTTCTGTACACAGAAGTTCTATCTTGTTTTAGGGAGAATAAAGATTATAAAAGCATGATCTTACCATGCACCCTGAAATCTCTGGAACATAAATATGTATTTCAATGTACAAAGAAATGAAGTCTGGGCACGGAGTACCTTGTAGATGTCTAATTTGAAGATTACAAGGAGGACAACCGTTGAAGTCGGGGAAAAATATAACAGTTTGAAATAAATTTCCATATTTTTTTTGCACAGTCAGCAAAGTAAGCAGCTTCAACATAGTAGGTGTAAAAGATACAGAACACCTTTGTGCTTGGTCTAAGAGCTTCTTATAGGCTTGTTGGGGAAGGGAGATATTACACGACTTGCTTGTGACACGCCAACATGGTGCTCCAAGGTCTGAGGGATGTGTCACAAGGCCCTCAAACTGTTGCTCTGAGAGGTCCTGGGTATGCTGCAGCACATATGAAGTCTTACGGGGATAAGCCAGGGGCTCCTGAGGCAACAGGAACCAGTGTCTCAAGGGAACACCTCAAATGAAGACCATCTGAAAAGAAGTATGAAGGGAAAGCAGCCGCTCTAGCAATTAAGTCAGTTTCATCATGTGCCCAGATGAAGTGACTTCATGCAAATACACATAGCATGGGAAACAAACAAGAGGAGTCATGCACACACCTCCATGGCTATTGGCATCACAGAGATGTGGTGGGATTGCTCCTATGACTAGAGTGTTGGAATAGAAACATACAGACTCTTCAGGAAAGACAGGCTGGGAATATGAGGATGAAGTGTTGCCTCCTATGTCAATGACCAGCTGGAGTGCATGGAGATCTACCTGGAGATGAATGAAGACCCAGTGAAGAGCTTATGGGTCAGAAATAAAGGCAGGGCAGGGACAGGCAATATTATAGTGGGGGGGCTGCTACAGACCGCTTGACCGGGATGACAGAGCAGATGAGGCCCTCTCTCAGATAGGAGCAGCATTGCAGTTACAGACCATGGTCCTCATGAGAGCCTTCAACCCCCGCAATAGCTGTTGGAAAGACAACGCAACAACATACAAGTAATCCAGAAAATTCTTGGAATGTGTCAATGACAACTTTTTTCTTCAAATGGTATAGGAGTCAACAAGGAGAGGAGCCGTGCTGGACTTTGACCTGACCAACAAGATGGGGCTGGTGGGGAACGTGGAGCTGAAGGGTAGCCTTGGCTGCAGTAAACATGGCAGAAACCAAGATCCTTGGATTCCAAGGAACAACCCTTGCTATCAATACAGACTAGGGGATGAGGTTTTAGAAAGCAGTCATGAGAAAAGGGACTTGGGATGGATGAGAAGTTGGACATGAGCAGGTAATGTGCACTTACAGCCCAGAAGGTCAATTGCATCCTGGGCTGCATCGAGAGATATGTTGCCAGCAGGTCCAGAGAAGTGATTCTGCCACGTTTTACTGCTCTGGTGAGGCATCACCTGGAGTACTGTGTGCAGGTCTGGAGCCCTCAATATACAAAGGACAAAAACCTGATGGAGAAGGTCCAGAGGAGGGCCACAAAAATGATTAGGGACTTGGAGCACCTCTGCTACGAGGACAGGCTGAGGGAGCTGGGGTTGTTCAGCCTAGAGAAGAGGAGGCTCCAGGGAGACCTTCCAATACCTGAAGGGGGCCTACAGAAAGGCTGGAGACAGTCTGTTTACAATGACAGAACAAATGCTAATGGCTTTAAACTGTAGAAGAGCAGATTTAGATTGGATATAAGGAATAAGTTCTTTACTATGAGGGTGGTGGAACACTGGAACAGGTTTCCAAGGGAGGTGGTTGAGGTCCTTCCCTGGACACATTCAAGGTGAGGCTTGATGAGGCCCTAGGCAACCTGGTCTAGTTGGGAGTGTCCCCACTGACTGTGGGGGGGTCGGACTAGATGACCTTTGAAGATCTCTTCTGGACCAGATAATTTTATGATTTTATGATCCTTAGGGTAGCGAGGGGAGCTACCCTAGACTTCAGGAGAGCAGACTTTGGCCTCTTGAGGGACCTGCTTGGCAGGCTAAACATGAGAAAAAGTACTGGAGGGGAGGGGAGCTCAAGAAAGCTGGTTGTATTTAACAGTCACCTCCTCTAAGTCCAGGAGCAGTGCATCCCAAGAAAGAAGTGAGGCAAAAAATCAAGGAGACAGGTGGGGATGAACAAGGAGATCCTGGACAAGCTAAAAAGCAAAACAGAAACTTTCCACAGAGAGTGGAAGCAAAGATGGGTACACCAGGTGAAATCCAGAGAAACTGTCTGAGTGACAAGGAACCAGACTAGACAACCATGACACCAGATAGAGTTAAATATAGACAGGCGTGTCAAGGATGACAAGAAAAGCATCTACAGGTATGTCAGTTAAAAAAAGGAAGATAAGGAAAAGTGCGAGCCCTCTCTGGAAGGAAATGGGAGACCTGGTAACCAGGGTTATGGGCAATGCTGAGGTACTCGATTACTTTTTTTGCCTCAGTCTTCAATGGGAAATGCTCTAGCCACACTGTACAAGTCACAGAAGAAAAAGGCAAGGACCAGGAAGAAAAGGAGCTCCTCAATTCAGGAGAGGACCAGGTTCGAGACCATTTTCAGAACCTGAAAGTTTACAAATCCATGTGACCTGATGAAATGAATCATTGGGTCATGAGGGTACTTGTGAACGAAGTTTCTAGGCTGCTTTCCATTATATTTGAAAAGTTATGGTAGTCTGGTGATGTTCATGCTGACTGGAAAAGGGGAAATGTAACCCCCCATCTTCAAAAAGGCAAAGAAGGAAGATCCAGAGAACTACAGAGCAGTCAGTCTCATCTCTGTGCCAGCAAGATCATAGAGCAGATCCTCCTGGAATCTCTGCTAAGGCACATGGAAAATAAGGAGTGACAGCAAACATGGCTTTACCAAGGTCAAGTCATACCTGACAACTTTGGTGGCCTTCTATGATGGTGCTACACCATTAGTAGATAAAAGGAGAGCAACTGACATCACCTACCTGGATTTATGCAAAGGATTTGACATTGTCCCACAAGACATCCTGGTCTCTAAATTGGAAAGGCGTGGATTTGATGAATGGATCACTTGGTGGATAGGAACTGTCTGTCTGTTCGAACTCAAATGGTTGCAGTCAGTGGCTCAATGTCCAAGTGCTGACCAGTGATGAATGGCATTCCTCAGAGGTCAGTATTAGTACCAGTGCTGTTCAATATCTTTGTTGGAGATATGGACAGTGGAATTGAGTGCACTGTCAGCAAGTTTGCTGACAACATTAAGCTGTGTGGTTAGGTCAACACGCTGGAGGGAAGGGATGCCAACTGGAGGGACCTGGAACAGGCTTGAGGTATAAGCCCATGTGAACCTCAAGAAGTTCAACCAGTCCAAGAACAAGCCTGAACCTGAGTCATGGCAACCCCAGGCACAAAAACAGGTTGGGTAGAAAATCGGTTGAGAACAGCCCTGAGGAGAAGGACTTGGGAGTGTTATGGATGAGAAACTCACTAACAATGTGTTCTGGCAGCCCAGAAAGCCAGCCACATCCTGTGATGCAGCAAAAGAAACATGTCCAAACAGCTTGAGGGAGGTGATTCTACTCTGCTCTTGTGAGACCCTACCTGGACTACTTCCTGAAGACTAATAAATGAAACAAACACGTTTTGTTTCCCTGTATCTGCCCTTTTTCTTCCCCCTCATTTCAGGGTAGATAGGTGAAAGTGCTGGAGAAAACTAAAGTACTCTTTCTGGACTTTCTCACCCTTCAACCCACAGTTCAACCCACACAGTTCAATGTACGGGGCTTGTTGGTGAAGTTCTTGAGTGAGATTAGGTGTTAGTGCAGAGCTGGCAGCATTCAAAGCTGCCATACCTAGGGAAGATCAAAGTCAGCAGACCCCGTGGTTGAGACGGTGTCCTACAAAGAGATTAGGGAGTAGCCTGTTCTTCTTCCCCACAGTGCCTCTGAAAACCTTTCCCCAAAATGTTTACCTCTTATACCTTTTGAAAATAAGCATATTTAAAGAAATACAATCAAATTTCAATAGAACAAACACACAAAAAATCAGCAAAACCAGTATAGATACTAAGCAAGGACTAAACCAAAGACAAATAGTGCTTAACACAGGGTCACATAAATGTATGCATTTCATGCCCTCCTACAACTGGGTAGGTCTGCAATCTGCAACCTACCCTGCCTACAACAGGTCTACAACCTGCCAAATAAGGCCCCAATTCAGCAATGGCTAATAATGGCCATTTTTAAGCATAGATGATTTAATATGTTTCAACCCTGCTGTATTGCCTATGAAGTTCTTGTGTTTATAGCAATGACAATGACATTCCTAGCAATGGCAAATTTTTACAATTAATAGCTCAGACAAAATGGATATTACAATGATAATTCTAACTTTATTTATTCATTTTTTTTCACTACAGCTATTTTGTGAGGAGAAATCCAGATATTTCCCTCCAGGTTTTCTTGTCTCATACTTACTTTATTAGGGAAGCAGACAGTAATAGGTAAAGGTGTTTCTTACCTGGACAGCCTTTCATAAAGCATGTTCATAAATCAAAGTATCAAAGACAAACAAAGATGTCAGGCTGATGTAGGTAGCAATATTAAGGTTTGTGTTTATGAATACAGGATACACAATCTACTGACTAAAGAATGTCACAGAGCTCAAGTTATTTACAAACTGTGTCTAGAAGCACTTAAAATCACTTCAGCAATTCAGGACCTACAAAACAGGTGACATATTGTTGATGCAAATGATCAGAGGAATACCATAAATTGTAGCAAGACAGTAAGCTCTGGTTTGAGAAAAGAGTTACTTGAAATCTGTTAGAATTGTCTCCTTAATTCTGCTTGCAACATACCAGCCCCGGACAGACAGATTGTCCTTAAAGGGTGGGGTTTTTTGTCTACCATTGATATGCAGCTGTAGGCAGCATATAACAGCCTGGAGCATTTGCTGAAAGGGATGATATTTCTTTGGTTCCCAGAAATCTTGAGCTTATAAATGCATATGCATATGTAGGGATAGGTTCTGCTTTCTTAACCTTCCTCTCTCCATATACCATACAATGAGACAGAGGGGAAGGAAAAAAACCATTGTGGGAACACATAGCAGTCTAAACAAAGACAAGTTCAAATGACGCATTCAGTACTAAGCTGACTGTATTTTTTTCTTGTTTTCATACCATTTAGTGATGTGCATCCAAAAGCATATTTAGGCTTTTTAAAAGATTATATATATATATCTGAAAAATGGCAATGCATATCCTCAACAGCTGTGATGCACTCCCTTGGCACTCTGCAACTCCGTTGGTGCCCGCAGATCACATGGTTCCCTCGACCTTACACCCTCCCTCTGATCCTGCGTGGGAACTGTTGCTGCATGAGCTGCGAGATACACATGGAGACTGAAGGATTCAGGTGGCATTTTGTTTTGCATTCCCTGACAGACCCACTTTTTCCCTTTCTTTGCCAAATTCTCCATCATTGTCTCTTTTTGTCCTCCCCTTTACTCTCCTCAACTTTCTTCTCTTTCTTGCCCACAGGAATTCCCACAGTGGCCAGTGAGCGAGCCTGGCAGATAGACACTCGTGGTACCCATTTGGTTTGTTCTGCTGTAGCAGAGGCATCTGCATCAACATCTGACCTTTTCTGGCCTTGCCGTGCAGCATAAAAAGCTGTTCCTATTTATAAGACCCATATTCAAAAAGAATAATAAATTCCAAGTTAAGAAAAAATGTCTAACCATATCTCACTGAGGCCAAACTACTCCAGTATCACACAGTACGTTTACAATGGTGTCATTTTCAATATATACCTGCTCATCAGAGAGCAAGGTTGCTGTGTGCTATCATCTTACAGTGTGTTTTACAATCTTAACTGTCTGATGTACAGAAGAACCTTTCATCTGTCCTTTTTCTTCTAAAAGTAGGATGGTATGAATGGTTAACATATACTTATGCTCTAATAAAACACAGACAAAAAGCTGCATAGAAGTCCAAGATTAGATTCAGATTATATCCAGAGAGGCATGCATATTCCTAGGAATTTTCTGGATTCTTAAAGAAAAATTGTTCATACAAATAGAAGAAAAAGAAATCAAATCAATTATCTTCTCAGACTTGCCCTATCCTGTTCAGATTATTGTTTGAGACAATTCATACCTTCAAAAGTAGAAAGGTGGTTTTTTTCACTTATACTACTACTTTAAACTGAAAGTCAATCCAAACAATTCAGAATTGGTTCAGAATTCAGTTTATGTCCAGTAATTGTGTACATACAATATGAGAATTTGTGAAAATTTTACACTATACTGGAATGATTTGCAGCATTCATATTCCGGACTCAGTTTTATCTGTATACAACCAGTTCCTCTTTGATGTGTCGCAGAGTCAGTTCCATACAACCAAACCTGTTAAGGGTATTGATTATCTCCCTTAAATAAACATTAAAGTAAGGTATGTAAAATGGGGTGCTTGAATTAACAACTACAAGCTCAGAAAGTAGGAACAACTTATCTAATGGGTGCCAGCTATATACACTTTTTAGGGATATCCCATTCAGGAAGAATAAAAGCATCTTTGTGGACAATGCTCAGAGAGCCATTGGTCACTGACTTCAGTCCCCATCACTTAAGTCTAGAACTTTTCATGGATTCTTACCTGAAACAAAAAAGGAAAGGAAGGATTTAGGGAGAAAGCCAGTAGAAAATAAAAAACTCCTGCTCTGTCTCAGACTGGAAGGATTTGTTCTGTTTAGCCTTTCTTCGAGTCAAGTTTTTGACCTTGACTTGTGTGGTTATTTGGTACAAGTTTTTTTTTGCAACTCCACAATCACAACAACAGCAACTTGACACAAAGCTCCAACAAACTTATTTCGTGTCATAGTTGTTTTTTGGTTTTGGCTTTGGTTTGGTGGTTGTTGTGTTTTGTTTTCTTGTTTTTTTCTTTTTTTCCCCTCCCTCACAGAAAGGGACTCAAGCCTTACATCAGAAGCACCTACTAGAGTGGAAACCCAACAGTTAGTCTTTCCGTCTTTTGTTGCACAGAAGCCACATTTCTGCTATCGTTGCTTCCATAGATAATCCTCTGTTCCCATATAGAAAGCATATTACCATATGCTTCGGTAATAATTATGACTCTAGCAACACTTGAATGATTTGAACTCCATTTCAGGTGATAAGGAGCTGTCTGATTCATCCTATTTTCTCCAGAAAAGAATGTCTGCTTCATCCTACTTTCTCCAGGAGCTACACCACTTGTGATCTTCAATAGCTTTCCTTTCTGTGCAAAGGGAAATCAGAACACAACCCACAATGTCCAGATGAAGTCAGAGTAACTTTATTATTATTTTTTTTAGTTCAAAACAGAAACCATAAAAAGAACCCACTCCAAACTGCCTAACAGCATAAAATCTACAGCTTCATTGAAATAACCCTCTTGGCCCTTCTTTGTAGGTAGATCAGATGGGGAACATCCTTGCTAATTGTTAACTTGTTATTTCATGGGCTCTATTTGTGAACATCCTTACCTAATTAGCCTTCTAGAAAGAGGCTCTGACAGGTAAAACCAAACCATGTAGTTTGTGCCAAACTTCTTTCTACTTGAAGGAGATAAGGAAGCCAATGCATTGTCTTTTTCATGCTTGAATCTCCTTTCCCACAGTAGTGAAACCGGCAGACTTAATTAAATAGCCCAGGTTAGCCTCAGATTTCTGTAAGGATTATGTACCTCTCTGTTACAATCAGGTAGCCCTTAACTAGAACCAGTAATGCATCTGAACAACATAATGTACAGCATAAAAGAAGTTTATTGAAAATGCCTTTCAGTTACAGATTTTATGAATAAAACAAAACATATTTTAAATAAAGACTTTGTTTTACAATGTTGTTTAACCTTTAGAAGTCACAGACACATGATTTATCATTTAGTGTTCTCAGGTACCAATTAGTTAAAAATAAATTTTTGAGTTTATAACTCTGATGTGTCTTTACTATAAAGACATAATAACAAATATCAAAGGGAGAATGCTTTAGGAGGAGAGATATAGGAAAAAAAAAAAAGCATGAATCAGTCTATTGGCCACTACAGTTTCTCAGGTGAAAGAGGTGAACAGTA
This sequence comes from Scolopax mira, assembly GCA_004320125.1. NCBI lineage: Eukaryota > Metazoa > Chordata > Aves > Charadriiformes > Scolopacidae > Scolopax > Scolopax mira. The sequence goes on from BJBW01015705.1 coordinate 10,859, forward strand.
GGAGAGAATTCACAAAGGTGTTCTTTATTGACTTAGCAAACAAGATGTTGAGTGGTCCTTGAATCTTCCCTTATTTCATCAGAACTTCAACAAGAAAATATATTGGTACGGTTATATTTCTTTGGATGCTCCAGGTCATAGATTTAATGCAAAGGGCCGGTTTGTTTTATGTATTTTAGCAGCCCAAGGACAGACACGGGGCTTAAAGGAAGTATCAGAAGTTGTTTTGTTTAGGACTGTTTCACTGAATTAAAAGTCTTTCTCTGATGGGAAGGATTTTTATTCCCAAGCCATACACAGTTATAGAATGTTCAAGGTTTTTCCCTAAATGGTTGAATTAGGTTTCCATCCTACATTACTTGACTTCAATGTAATTCTTTCTGTCATATAGTCTAAACTTGATAATTATGGATTGAGATGCAGTTTTATAGGTTTTCAAGGTTTTGGTGTGGTTTTTTTTAAAAAAAAAAACAAAACACAAACGAATAGAACATGAATGGGAACATCCTGATATTCAAGGGATTTTTATTGCATTCAAAATTTACTGCAATCAGATAAAATAGCCTAATAAGCAGCTCTTTCATCTAGGTGCATTTTGCTTTAGTAATCAATACTAGCTTCTGTTTCTGTTGAATGCTTCGTGGCCAGATACTACTGTTTGCCCTGGAAGAACAGTGGAATGTCAAAAACTGGATTAGATAACATAGGAAAGGATCTCAAAAAGGCTCAAAAGAATCTTCCCTCTTGAATAAAATGTTTTTAATTTTCTAAAATAAAAACAGTATTAATTTCAAGATAAACTATTAAAAGTAGCATCGTAAAGGATTTTTTTTCCGTGAATGACAGGGAAGAAACCAAACTTGTATATTTAAAAAAAATTTTTATTTTAATCTTGAAATTTAGCTCTGGCCCTCATGAAGGTGTACATTTTGAATCACATCTGCTGAAAGCTCAAAAGAGTTAATGAAAAGCAGCCTTTATTATTTTAAAACATCTGCAAACCTCATGAGTCATACCAAGACCTATTGCACAGTCCAACTGGTTGATCCTCAAGGGACCCATATGATCCATAGTGCCTTTGGAGAAACGGTGACAGTTAATAAGTACTCAGTTACAGTTGCAGAGAATCTGGCCTTCAAATGATTGATGAGACCATTATAGTTTTTGTACCTCTTTCTTTTCTACTTACGTGATTTTCAAGATATTATAAAACATGCACACATAAAAATTTGTCCAAATATGATACCAGTTGTAACAATAGGTAGCAGATTTTAACTTATTCCATATATGAATATGGAATAATAGAAATGATTATTTTTCATATTTGGGATCCCAAGATTTATCCTGTTTAAAAAAAAGACCAACTTTTAAAATCTCTACTGTAAGAGCTTCTGTAGCAAGTCTGTAGCACTCATGAAATAGCATATGATAAAATAACAACTTTTCTGAGATTCCACAAAGATATTAAAGTGTCATAGATAAGCTCCTTCTTTTGAAGACAAATCTTCAAATTTTTTGTATTCTAAAAAATAAAAAATTGGCATTTGGCCTTAAATTTTTCTTTTTTTTTTTTTTTTAAAAAAAAAAGTGACCTATTTCAAATTAATTCCCTGCCAAGCATTTCAGTTTACGTAAAATATAAAGCCACACATGGCTTCAAAATGGCAGATGTTTTCTTCTCCCTTCCCCACTTAAAATGTCATAGAGAAGCATTCCTACAGTTTGCATCTTTCTCTTATGTACAACTCCAGAGTTGCCTGTAAAAAACCTAGAGATGTACACACATACCAATTCCTAATGTATTAGCATTCCTTGTATTATAGATTTCTTTCTTCCATTCAGTGGTGTCTCTCCTCCTGCCCCAAACTATTCTTATTGTTTTGTGTTGGCTATGCTGCTGGCGTAATGCTGTTATTTACATCCCAAAAATCATGTTTTGAATGCAAATATTGGAGCCATTTCTTTCCAATCTTCCTGTGAAGTCTTCCAATGAGAAAGCAGGATCAGCAAACATTTCAGTATATATCTGCACCATCCTGCTCCTGCAAATCCCACTTTGTGACCCCCAAGAAAACACTATGATTGAGGAGTAGAAACTACGTGAGCTGGTAGGAATAGGAAGGCAAACCAAGAGTAATACTTCTTAAATTGAAATAATACTGACTGTTGACAGATTTGCAGCAATGACACTGTCTTCTGTGGGTCTTCTAGTATCTTCAAAGGTCTTCAGGGCTTGGGGTGGGTGTTCAACTAGCTGTAGAGAATTAGAAACTGCAGGAATTCTTCTCGAGAAGATTTTCTTCATTAGCTTCTCATACCGACAATTTGAAGAAGTACAGATTGGACTTTTGGATTGTTTACCCTCAAAGTTTATTAAACACGGTGTTGCTATTTACTTGATACTAAATAAGAATATTTAGTTGATACACTTGCATACCCACAAATGCAAATGATCCCAAAAAAGGTTAAACGATCTACAGAAAGGATTCCTGGACTAATTACATATGACACTTAAAATCTTATTGTTTGAAAATTCAAAAATTAAATGAGAGATGAAATGGAGTTAGAAGGAATAAAATTAAAGAGGAAGACAAAAATACAAAGAAAGAGTAGTGTGGTTATAGTGTCCATAATGTCTCTCAAGAATTTTAGTGGTTTAGTCTTCGATTAATTTTGATATATTCCAGTTTTAGAAGTGATTTAATACATTTGTGAAAAAATTCTTCAGACAGTTACTTTATCTTTTCACAGGAGGCTGTGAAAGCCAGATCAGGTACCTTCTGAGTTTTGGTGGAGAAAGGCATATTAATCTTGACTTCTTCTCTGTAATATTTCCTATCTTTAATGCTGAAAATATATGGTAACTGGAGGTGCCACAAAATGTAGGGATTCTTTAGTCTGTTCCCTTAAACAAATCCCAGTGGTTGCTGCTATTCTTCATGCGGAAACTACTGTTTTGTTGCCAGCCAAGACTAAGATGTAGCCCTCAGTTACCGTCAGTCTCTAAATCCTCTCAGTTTAGAGACACAAAATTGTTTCTAGACTTCTTAGAAAGCTCATCAGCTTCTAAGTGCCAAGCAATGCCACACAGCTATGTAAAATGGATATTTAAAATGGAAAAGCCATGGTGAAATAGGGATGGCCAAGGGAAAATATTCCAAACAACTGGCCTGTCTGCTGGACTGGAGCTGCTACTTCAGAGAAACAGCCTTTTTGAATTTTTTGAATGATAGCAGGTTTTATACCTACATTAGCTATATATCTTATAACTTCAAGATGTGGTTAAATACTAGACAACAATACATTTCTAGTGTAAATTTGAAAATAATATGGACATTCAAAAACAGAAAGCAGTTTAGAACACTAAAATTAGTAATGCTGTTTATAAAACCAAGATTTTATCATCATCTCTAAATGCTATCACTTCTAAATTCATATGTTGTTACTGTAAACTTTTGTGTGTTATTGTGTTAGGTTTTTAAATCTGCTTTTTTTTTTGCCACCAGAAAACTAAAGTTTCCTTAAGCTGTTAGGAATCAGTTACTTCTGCCTTTACTCAGCAAATTCAGCAGATGAGTTATCCACAAATAAGCAGAGTCTCTATCGAGTAAAATTTGATATTAAGACAATTTTTGATCTAATTCTCTAAATACTCAATAATTTCCTAAAACAGATGGAATTATGTTCTTTCAGCTACATTTTCCAGTATGTCATACTATGCTTCCCTCTGAATTTTAATGTATGTTAGAGATTCATCAGGGTGTATATATATTATCCTACTTAGTAGGATTATTAGTGTAATTAGCATTGCTGGTATGCTGCTTTTGCTATCACTAAGCAGTAGTGTCTGGCAATTCATTTCTCATTGTGATCTGTGCTGACACCAAATGAATTTACACAAAGTTCTTAATCCTCACTACAGGGGAAATTTCTCAATGCATCATTTTGATTATTACTTAATATTGCTGGAAGTTGACATTCTGCTCTTAGCTGTTTGGAGAAAAAGCCAATAAAATCAGATTGTAAGAGTACAAAGAAATCATTTCCACAGATTGACATTTGCTTCATTAAATTGGCACTAAAGTTAATTTAGTGCCAAGTTCTCACTGAGGGCTTCTGCAGTCAGGATTGCAAGCCACAGCACTGGCCTTGATTGTTGGTCTGGGAAACAATATTATTTTAATAAAGTGTTACAGTCAGGAGCAAGAATATGTCTAGACATTGGTTGCTTTGTCCTATATTATAACTAACAATGTGTATTAAAAAAACCACTTTTAATCTCACAAGTTAAACATGAGTCTTCATCCATGAAAATAGCTCAGTAACTGAAACAGTATTTGACCGTTCCATTTATACCACCCTGAACTACAGACATAACATATTAATCTTTCCCTTCAATTGTGTAAGCCCATACTTATGAACTGCCTGATTATTATTTTAATAATTGCTGAAAAGACCCCAGAAATTATACTTTTATATCCATTATCAATGAAAACTTTAATCTGGGAAATGTTGTGTGGAATTTTAAAATATTCCATACAAAACAGTGCTAAGCAAAAGAAAAGGAAAAAAAAATTATTTCAGCGTAACGTATGGGGAAATAGTGCTACAATCTGGTGTAATATGAATGAGTCATGCATGGCTAAGTGACAGACCATAAGAAATCTAGAATCACAGAAAAACTTAGCTTCAGAGGTTATCATCTAGTCCAACGCTTTGTTCAGAGCAGGAGCAATGTAAATCACACTGCAATGACCTTGCACAGTTGCGTTTTTAATATCTGCGAGGATGGGGACCTGTTGATTTTACAAAATAAAATTAAAATTTCTTTTATTTAAGTAGGACAGTTTGTGTGTAAACCTTCATCATCCAGCAATTTTACTAGTGAAATATTTGAAGAAGTCTTTTCTGTGAGTTGCGTTAAATTGAAAACTAAACAACAGGGTTTACATTGCTGTTGAGTTCCTTTTGAAATTTACAATAAGTACATCAGATTTTCAGATTCAGATTATATTGCGAATGTCAAATGAACATGAAATATTTTACTATGTCATTAAAAATATAAAAAAAGAACAATGGCTGATGTCATGAACATGACACTTTGTGCACACATTTTATACATTATTTTTTTCCTTACAAAGGGGATATTCTGAAATAGTTACATATTTTAGTGACGTGGTTAGAGTAATTAAGCATTTACACATAATTAACATAACATTTGACTAATTTGACTACCTGAAAAAACCTGGAGGAAACCACAATAATAGTTCATGAGGAGGATGATAACATTGAAAACAAACTTACAAATGATGACAATTCGGAAGAGTAACCTTCCTTGATTGCCTCAACACAATGAAGCTCTTGCATACAACAGAAAGTGCCTCGTTTTATCTTGGTGTCTAATTCACCTTGTGCAAACTTGTTCCTGTGACGAGCTGGGCTCTGATATTTTCAACATTGATATGGTGTTGGTTTTGTGGATTACACGACTGAAATTTCTAAAGCACCAGTGCAGCATCCTTAATTTCTTATACAACTATAGACTGGACACCACCAGTGCCTTTGCTCCTGCTTGGCAGAAGCTTTTGCAGTAAGCTCATTTATGCTAGCCCCAAACCATATGCTGAACTTGAAGAAATGATATTTTTTTGCAGGGTGTAAGCTAGATCACTATTCCTGGCTAGCTAAGTTTTGCTTAGGAGATATAAAACCAGAGAAAATATCATAACTGGGGAAATCCGTGGACTATTCCATGTACAGAATGATCTTTCCAACAATAAGTGCAAAAATATTTGAAGATAGAGTCATCAACAGGAAAACTTCATCTTGTTTAATAAAACATTGATTTAAGCATATTTATTTTTTCATCCATTTCTCTCAAAACAAAATGAACACCTATACATCTATATTCATTTACCTGTGGAAGCTTCTTCACCTTTTTTGATATTTTTGGGTTTTTTTCTATTTCTAACATTTTGAATATACTTTAGCCATTCAGAAAGGGAACACATGAATGCATCTACTAGTTTAACACATTTACTTGGACAAAAAAAAGGAATAAACTTAGAGAAGTTTCTCTTTGCCTCAACCACTGACAGTTTTTAACACACATGATATCAAGTAAGTCTTAATAATTTGAGTAGAATTTGGTCATGATAATTTCTGTGCCAGCAACTTGATTATTTCACTCAGATACCTGAATATTTAATTTTGAAAGAGGTTGAATCTGATTACCTTTATTGTAAAGTTGTTTATTAGCATGAAACTTTTTTTTTTAGTAAAATAATTGTTTGGTACTTCATTTTACAACGAAGAATAATGGATGAACTTTTGTTTCTTCTTTACTTAATGCTTTGGAGGCATTTATGTATTAAAACTTGCTGCACCAGACTAGTCTTTAATCAGCATGTTTTAGAATCACTTTCTTATTAGTTCATCTGTCATTTGAAATAGAACCTGATAATCAAAATATTAATCTACACTTTCTCTTAATAATCTACTGTTTTTAAAATGACAAAAAGTTATTTGTCAGCCTGATTTTTTTATATTCTTTGCATTTTTGCTATTAGTAAGAAATAAATAAAAGACTTTCAACTGTCTGTTGTAAAGCTAAGTCCAATCTCCTTGTTTGTATTCTTTTCTCATAAATCCTACCAAACAGATGTATATGCTCGTTATCAGCTGTATTTGCCATTGTACAAGCTGTCTCTTGCCAGCTTTTCAGCATGTTGTTAGACATGATTTATTGTGTGCTGTCAGTCCTGTAGTTTCTTTACAAAGAAGCAAATCTGACTACCATTCCTGAAGGAAGAAGTCATCCAAATAGTAGACAGAAGAGTATAGAATTTATCTTATCATCTGTAACTTAATGTTTACACAGTCTCTCTGTTTATCATTGTTGGGCATTTTGGATGTGGAAAGAAAAAAAAAAAAGAATTTATTACTGTACTCCATTCTCATGGGAAAAATAATCTCACATTTATACAAATACTGCCATATTCTATATACATTTAAATAAAAGACTGCATTTTTTCCTGTCTTTTTCTAGGTCCTTTATTACACTGAAATTTAATCTCCTTGGGCTATCAGGGTGCTGAGTTATTGGCCAATTATCTCATCATAAAACTGTTCACAAGAGATAATACATGGACAGTGCATAAATCTTAAGACTGTATTCAACATCACTTCATAAATCCAGATCAGGCAGAATTAATCATCATAATCTAGTTGCCCATTAACACATCTGCAATGGAAAACTGTGTTCCTTTCACACTTGCCCATTTACAGATCTCTGACAAAGTGGTATAACTCAGTCATAAAGACAATGATTAATACCAGACTGATGACTTACAAGAAGGGAATGTGGTAAATACATTAGGAAAATCCATTGACTGAAAAAAATCCCAGCCCCCCTTCAAGAATTCATCATATGTGGCTAAAGATATATGATGCTGTACAAGGTTTATTTTCTCTTCCATGTTTTTCAATACTTGGTATTCAGCAAAGCAAATCAAATAGTTCTAAATAATGCTTATAACTTTGTAATGTAAAATAGCTATGTTCTACAATACACACTACCTCATGAAATAAAATCAATAGGCATTAATATTTGTAAGTTGTTAACATTGCCTTTTTAAATTGTACATTGTAAACTTTTTGTGTGACATTCTACTGCTACTGTCAGAAATATATGGGTCTCAAGGTGGAGGCAGCAATAAGCAATACAAATGTTATTTTGACACTTCCAAGTCATGATTCTTTTGCAGAGAAGTTTCTGGCCTTCAACATTGGAATGTATGTTATTTTCTCCCTTTCTTCTCCAAGTATGCTCATAAGGCCTCTTCAGAACTGAGCACTCCTATTTCTTTCTGAATGTACCCTGATACATCTTGCTCTACTGGTCTTCTGATAGCAATGAAGAAAAAAATTACAATGATTTGACACACATTGTCACTTGTTCTTACTATCTTACTTTATTCATTCATCTTATAGAGCCTACCTGTTTGGACAACACAGCTTTCTTCAAATCTGAGTGCTGCTATTGTACCCAAAGAAAATGAAAGTTACACCTGAGATGAAGATTCATCCAGGCATTGTCATATATCCAGTGCAGCTGTCGTTACTGTCCATGGAGAAGCTATCCTGAAATTCTCCACATACAAGAACCTATCTAGGTTCAGAGCCCTAATCATCATTAATCATTCATAGTAAAACACCACTGCATGCCCTCTGAGACTGGGATAGCTAATTTGGCTAGCCTGTGGTAAAAGTAAAAATAATGACTGAAAAAATATTACATTGGAGCTCCTGGATCTGAAAAAATAATGTCTTTGCTTCAAGAAAGCAACATTTTCCGTTTCCATGAAAATTACTACCAAAATTTCACCCAACTTTTAACCTGTGAAAAATTCCATTTTGCATGTTTGGCAGACAAGTAGTAGAGTTTGAATGGTACATTTATCAGAGCTCTACCTCCTCAGCTGGAAATGGGAGACTGCCTCTCACCTTCCAGGGTTGCACTGGTACCTAAGATGAATCTAGATCCACAGACTCCTGAAAATTTTACAGGGTGAACACAGCAGAATGTAAATGTCTACATATTATTTTTTCCTGTACATAGTGAATATGTACAATGCTGTGCAAGAGCAGGATTCACAAGTATCAATCAACTCAATAAAAGCAAACTGCACTAGTGTATGTCTGAACTAGCCGTTAAAAAAAGATGGAGAAATGTTTATTTTCAAATGAGCCCTTTTCTTGGATTTCAGCATCATCTTTGTGATATTCCCACTCTGATTGGGAGGCAAAACCTGACAACCTTGACTTGAGTCATGAGTCTCAACTAGCCCTTCATCATAAAAAAATGCAGAAGAGCTAGTGGCCATGCCTTCCTCTTCTTTATATGAAAAGGTTCAGTGAACAGACCATTGACTCAGTTCCTACAAAACCTGTGTATAATTCTGTCTAAAAGGAGCTAAACATATAGTTGTCACAGCTTGTAAGGAAGACACTTAAGTCCTTTATGTTGAAACTGTTTCAACATTAAAAAATAAAATAAATATTTGGACAGTGGAGGAAAAAAGATCCATTCCACAGATTATTCATTAGATTAGGTAGCTCAATGTTGCTACATGCTCCAAGGCATAGTAGCATTTAATAGTTTTTTCACTATGAAATACTATAATATTTTCTTGTGTGCTAATTTTTGAGTTCTCTTTGAGAAATCCTGAATATCCTGAAGTCAGTAGGTTTTTTACCATTGACATGAAAGAGTCAAGATTCTGTGGAAAGTGCTGACACACAGAAGATGATCCCAACCAAAGGAGAAATTATGTTGCTAGCTCCATTTCTGAGAAGTTGTCACTGAAATGTATTCTCTTTGTGCAGTTCAAAATTACATCAACTGGTGTTGTAGAACTATTTTTCTTAGATGATTCCAAGAAGCCTTCATGCTTACCATTCCAAGGAAAACAAGTCATTGAAAATGAATTTTGAAAGGGACAAATTAGGTGAACAAATAACACTGCTATGAAGCCCCTGTTAAAGCAGTCATAAATTAGACTTATTACTTAGCCGAGGTGCCTTCTTCCAAGAATCTCTGGTTTCTTCTGAAAACAAAACAAAACTTTCATTCTTTTTAAATTTGTTTTTGATTATTTTGGATTCTTAACACTATATAACTTTTCTGCATACAAAATAACATGATTTGATATATTTAAAAGGTCCTGTCACATGTTATACTGTTGTTATTTTAAAACTTCCAGAGATTTTTTTGAAGCTCTGTGAAGCTAACTTAAAAGACTACCAGCAACAAGCTAATGAGCTTCATTCACGTAATCGTAAGAAATGAAAAGAAACTGAAGTATATTTTCATGAGTGTCAAGTATGGTATCCAGCCTCCTATATGCAATCTCAATGGCTTTGGCAAAATTAAAGAAAAAATATGCATGACCAAAGTGACCCGTGTAGCAAGTGTGTGGCAACTGCAAGAGAAATGGGGTTTTTGGTATGCAGGGAAAAGAAAGCCTACAAACAGATGATTGACTGGGGACTGCAGCTTGGCAGCATACACAGCTTGCTGCACTGACAAGTTTTCTGATGTGTGTCTACTTTATTTTGTAAATTGTTACAGAAGGAAAAAGGAAGAAAAGCTGAAGCTGCATTTTCCCAAGTATAATAATGAGTTTCTGAAGACACAAAAATGTGAGAGATTATTAAGCTTTCACTGAACTCTGTTGTCTAACTTTTGCACATTGGATACTTTTCCATTGGAGAAACATGGTCAGATCTTCTGCCAGCTTTACCTCCATGTCAGTGAAATTATATTGACCTAACCTACTGAAAGTCTGACCTGTGGTGCATATTTCTGTGTATGGTGGTGTTTTAGGAAATAAACACCCATAAGTCTTGTGTTTCCAATCTCTGCTTATTTTTCCTCCCCATATCCACTCCTGTTTTCTGATAGTGCATTTCAATATTGAGTCAATAGTGCTGCTGATCTGACAGACCTTACTTTAAAGCAGTGGAGTCCTGTGGTTCATTGTTGTAGAACTGAGTCATTTTACACCACAAAACTCCAGTTCACTTCTACAAGGGTGTTGGTAGGAAACCAACATAGGGTGAGAATAAGAACAGTGTCTTATCTCTATCAGTCTCTTCTCCTATCTTTGCATATTTTAATAAATTAAGTTTGTGCAAGATAATACTACCTCTTGCACAAAATGCTGATCAGTCTGTGTTTTTCATATACATCCATAGATAATATACTTCACTTTATCAGAGATAAAATACAACCACAAATTAATACAGACAGTGAACCATGTTCTGAATTCCAAAGAGACTACTGTATAAAGAACAAGGTTCAAGGTGAAATATTGTGCAAAAGGGTATTTGTTTTCTCCTAAGAACCATATTGCAGAAAAAAAAAAGTTTTCAGCACAAGACTGTGTTGTTTACAGGATGGAAAAGCAAATAGGATAGACAAAGCAGATTCATGCAAGTCCGAATCTAAACAATGTCACTAAATATCTCTTAAGTATGATTCTAAAGTCAAGTAAAGCTGTTTTTATTTTGGGGGTTTTGTTTCTTTTTCAATAATAGAGGAAAAGCCAAAACTTGAAAAAAAAGGCCAAGTGTTTACAAATAATGGAAAAAAGCTAAATAAATGTCTCTGCTCCCAAGATTGTCTCATATTCCAAGAAGAAACCATGAGCAGAAGTGCACAGATTTGCCTGCTACAAAATGCCTCCCACAATAATCTCAGGCAAATGGCCTCAAGGGAAGAGACATTTGTAATGAAACACAGAATTATATGGGGTTGGAAGGGACCTCTGAAGACCATCTAGTCCAATCCCCCTGCCAGAGCAGATCCCCCTAGAGCATTGAAATGTGTACAGGCAGGTTTTGAACATCTCCAAAGATGGAGACACTACCATCTCCCTGGGCAGCCTGTTCTGCCACCCACAAAATGAAGAAATTGCTCCTCATGATTAGGTGGAACTTCTTATGTTCAAGTCTGTGTCCATTATCTCTTGTCCTGTCACTGTGCACCATTGAAAAAAGACTGTCCCCCTCTTCTTGACACCCACCAGTATTTATAGACATTGATCCCCCCCTCAGTATTTTCTTCTGCAGACTCAAAAGCCCCAAGTCTCTCAGCCTTTCCTCATAAGAGACATGTTCTAGTCCTCTAATCATCTTCATAGTCCTTTGCTCTATCAGAAGTTCCCTGTCCTCTTGAACTGGGGAGCCCAGAACTAGACACAGTACTACAGATGGGCCGTCACCAGGGCAGAGTAGAGGGAGAAGATGACCTCCCTTGACCTGCTTGCAACACTCTTCTTGATGTGCCCCAGGATGCCATTGGTCTTCCTGGCATAAAGGCACATTGCTGCCTCATGGTCACCTTGTTGTGCAGCAACTCCCAGGTCTTTTTCTTCAGAGCCTCTCTCCAGCAAGTCAGCCCCCAACCTATACTGGTGCATGGGGTTATTCCTCCCCAGGTGCAGCACCCTACACTTGCCCTTGTTGAATTTCATCTGATTCCTTTCCACCCAACTCTCCATAAGACTCTCTGTCTGGGTCTTATGGTCTGAAGTACGGTTTTAGGCCAGGTCCTTTGTAATGTCAGAGTGAATGGAGGTGGTAAGATGGTATGAAAATAATGAAAGTACACACTTGTAAGGATGTGGAACCAGGCTGTGGTCTATGCCTTGCACTGTCAGCATATTGAATGACAGCAATGAAGACAAGGATGTTAGCTTCTGACATTTTGTTTGAAGATAAAGAGAAATTAGGAATACTTGCACTGATGGTAAGGTTACTAAGGCATTGTATATATACAGGAAAAAAGAAAATCAGAGACTGTGATAAAGAAAGCTAAGAGTTACCATTTCACAAAAGTATTTCCATAAGTGTCTTTGATGGGATGGGCATTGTCTTCCAGGCAGATTCCAGACAGCATCCTCTGAGGAGAGGAGTGGGTGATAGTTTCTGAAAATGTTAGCCTTTTTTTTTGGTTTTCAGAATTTTTTTTTAATTCACTTTAAATGTCCTGCTGTGATTAATGGGTTGTTATCAGCATCAAATCTAGATATGTTAAGGCTTTCCCATATAGTTGATTATAACACTGTAGTCACAATGGTTTGAAATTTGAGCAGAAAACTTAATTAGCAAATTTATCTTGTCCACCTCCAGCTTATATCCTGGCAGAAACAGAGTGAAAAGCACATAACACTTTGATGTTGTGCAAGCAGGGTTCAAAAATAACTGAAACATTGGTAACTTATCAACAATGGTTTAGTCACAAAGCTAAAGCACATGGGATACTATGAGGAAAATTAACTCTATTCCAGCCAGACCCAGTACAATGGGAAAAGAAAGATGTGTAGACCTCCAATAAAAATGACCATCATGGCAAAATAATCCCCCAAGTAATTACAATTACAAAGTCAAAAATATTTAAAAACAAAAAAAAAATTTCTGAGACAACCAGGTGAAACAATGTCCTGTTAAGTTTTGTCTGCATTTTCCTTTCTCTTGTCTTCTTTGGAAGCTAGATATCTTGCTCTTTTGATTTAATTGTTTGGAATATAACAGCATGATAAAAGTTTTTTAATGGAAATTTCTCGCAGCAACACAATCAATCATATTTCCAACTCATTCACTGTCTTGAGCCTCAGAGCCTCAAAGACTTCTTTTCTATGGAGCTTACTTGTTAATTTAGCACTGATCAAAGGCTAAAACATTTATCATGCTTATTAGTGAATAAACGTAGCAGCAGGTATCCCAAGTGAGGAAGCAAATCCTCATTTCCTGCAAGAATGAATTGGAAATTATCCAAAGTGCTTGCAAACATTTTTCAGGAGTGACAAATTGTCAAAAAGAAAGCAGCTGCAAGATGCAGCAGCTCTAGGGTTAGGAGGAATGAAAAAAAAAATCAAAAAAACAGCAACTTGCAAAGATATCTTCTTATTACCCCATGGGGATATTATACAGTTTCATTTACTGTAATTGCCTCTGAAATCTTGTATCAGCTGACCTTAGAACCAAGTTACAAAATAACTGTAGAAACTATTGTAGTTATTAATGTTCAGATAAATGGGAATTTCTTCACACTTGCTCCTCTAGAGCCCCATATTTTTTTGTTTCTTAAAAATGCATGTTGACATGTTGGAGAGAATTCTCTAAAGTGTCATCTGTACAAATGTACTCTAATTTTACCTCAGCAGAAGTAGTAAACCATGGTGCCTGCAGACCTATCTTCTCTGATACAAGGGAAAACAAGGGAACTATCTTGTGCTCAGGTTCACTATTTAAGGTTTGGACCCAGTTCCAGATAGGGTAAACTGGACACAAAAGTTTCTTGGGGAATGGTGAACTTGATAAAAATTCTGAGCTAAAACTCAAAAAAAAAGGGATGTGATTCATGTGATGAAAACAATCCCACTAACAATTTTTGATTTGTCCCACTTGATTCTTACATTCACCTGGATGCATTCCTGTCCAACTTGTTCTAGGTGAACCTGTTTTGTCAGGGGTGTCAAAGATCTCCAAAGATCCCTTCAAACCTCTACCATTCTCTGATTTTGTGCTATGTGATCCATCTTCCAACCAAACTCCATCTTATCTTGCTATATGTAGATCACTTTCTAAAAACTCTTTTCTCCTTCTGTATTTATCCTTCTGCCTTTAGTGCTGTGACTTCACTGACTTCATATCCATCTTGATACGCTGCCCAAGAGAGCAAAGAATGTGGAATGATTGCAGTATTTATCTGCAAAGTTTACAAATACATTGCTGCTTTATAGGAAATGTATGGTACTACATGCATATTTTTTCAGGTGATGTATCTGCTATACTGATGGAATGGAAGGGCAGTCTACCTAACAGTCTTTACAAGACACAACAAGTTAGTGTTCTGGTTTCATATAACTATTCTTGGTCTTGTATTGATTTTTGTGTGTGTGTGTGTGTATTGATTGATTTTTTATATTTGATAATGTATGTTATAAATTGTGAAATTAGGTAAGAAACCCATTGCAGCACACTGTCTGACACAGTCAGAAGTAAGGCTTTAAAACCATTCTTACTAGTGGATTACTTTATGGGATTTTAAAAAAAAATTCTTTTCACCTGGATTTTTTCTTTGTAATATGAGCCCAACAATGTTCTGTGCACCAGCTCACTTGTGCAAGATTCTTCATTCTCTCAATCCCCAGTGAGAGTTTGCTCTGGAGAAATTTTTCAGCTTAGAACTGACAGATATGAAATATCCTTATTCCTGCCCATGTTGGCCAGTATCCCAAACGGCAGAAACTCGTGTTGTTTGAACACACTTTTCTGTGCTAAATCAACTTTATTGGTGAGAATATAGTTTATTAATGTCTGTGATTAAAATTATAAATTCATAGAAAATAGATTATGAATGTCCCTCCCTCAGCAGTGAGGAAACCATCCATTGCTTAGTTTTCCCATATTTGTAGTTATTTTCCTTGTCTCTAAATATTCAATGCCTATTTTCATGCCAAAGTGGGGAAGAGTCAGGGATAACACTAGAGATTGCACTGAATGTCCTACATAGTCCTAAGTAGCAAGTATGTCCAGGGATGGTGGAGGTGAATACAAAAGCTATGATGTATTACTTCAAGGGTAGGATTTAAATGGCAAATTCCTGAAAGGTCTCCATATTGTCAGACGTTCATGGGTTTAATTATGGACTTTCTGCTGTTACAAGAAGGAGTCCTAATTATACAGATAAATATGAAAACTGAAAAAAAGACTTGTAAAGACTAATTTAAAGTACATGGAAGTTCCTCTTATTTATACAGAAGATCTTAAAAAATCTATGTCCTCACGCTGAAGAGAAGTGTAGCTGTAATTTGAAGACATTGCACACTGTCTTCTATTTTACATCCTCACAAAGGGACTATGAGAAATCACACGGAACAAAATAAAGTCTCCTCCTTCCTCTGCTGCCATCAGACCTCCTCCCTGGTAAGCCTCCAAGAAATGCAGATCACGTGACTGAAAATACAAGAGGTGGTAGCCATTTGCTCCAAAAAATCTCACCCAACCGCAAACTTGAAAAATCATTAGTTAGAGTTCCTGTCTCACCTTGTATTTTTATTGTCACTTACATCAGTAAAAATTGCAACATCAGACTTTTGAAGCCAACAATAAAAATAATTAACGTCTGAAAAACAGTACTATGAATATTAATTCCATAAAATTCTGCATTTTGTATTTATTGAAACTGACATAACATTCACTCCCTTTGGTTTCTTAAAAATCAGATAACCTTGTCATGAACTAATGCAGAGATCCTGCAATATGTCAATAACTATTTATTTTTGAGAAGGAATATGAAACTTTGGAGATGACCAATACCTACGTAAGGTCAGAAAAATTTCAAATGATTCCTTATTTTTATTGAATATTTTTGACTACAAATAGACAGAAAGCAGAGATACTTCAGTGCTAGAAGCCAAAAAATACACATACTGCTTTTAAATTTAGAAAATTAATATACACCATTTCTGATATTACTACTTAAAATACATATTGAAATGCTATTATTGATATGGTCTACTAAGCAGATAAATAAAGATGTGTAAATATGCATTTTGACAATTTAACTGACCAAAAAATACAAACTTGACAGTAAGTATTATTCAGTTGTGAAATAATGTTCCTTAGGAAATGGTGGAAAAAAGATCCATCTCTAGGAACATTTAAAATTCACAATACAGAAAGCATTGGAAAATATACTGTAGGGATCAAAGGACAATTTTGCCAGTTTGGACTAAAGGGTCATTCCCTTTCTCTAACTTTTATAATATCTGCAAGGAATGTGTTTCAGTTTCTTAATCTGAAATTCAGATCTAATTTACCATAGACTTTGATTACAGCATGCAATATGAACTCTGAAACAAGGGGTTGTATAGTAGCCAGAAAAATAAATAATGTAGGCAGTGCTAATCTGTAACACTGTCAAATGTACTAAGCTTCTTTCATGTCTATCAAACATGGTTGCATGTGTATTTGAACAGGTATCATAGGCTACAAATAAAAAAAAAATAAAGACATTATGCAAGCTATTCCTAGCTTGTGAATTATTGTTACAAGTATACTAAGGGAAGTAACCAACTGCCTTTAAAATTTGCTGTCTTATTCCCCCCTCCCCTAAAAAACTCCCAAACTAGAAATGTTGCTTTTCCACAGAGATCAAGTATTCACATACTAAAATGTATTTTACTGGGAAAAGTTCTCAGCTTTGTCCACAGATGTTTGTGCATTTACTATTTCCTTCTCCAAACTCAGCTTTTTAGCTTGTTTTAAAATGACAATATTTTGTAACTTTGTTTCATTCCTGTGTGTGATTAAAAAAGCAGGGTACAGAAGAGATCCCAGATTAGTCATCAGTGTACACCTAAATGCAGTCCTACCTGGAGCAGTGTTGATAGCAGTCATTCTGCCTTGATCTGTAGGTTTCTGCCTTAATCCATTATTAATTTCCTTGATGGATTAATAAGATCCATTGTGTGGGCTGTGACATTGCTTTCATCAGCCAGTCTCTTTCTCCTTTTTATTTTGCCCTCACAGTTCTGAATATTTACAAGTAGCCATTTTATTTTCAGCTACCATAGCCCATCACAGTGCAGAATCAAGATCTGAGTCCTCATAGACCTAGGTCCAGATTCCCCAGAAGACTGCAGCTCCTTCCACTCATTCCAGATGCAGGTATATCAGGCTCTGAGGAGGAGTCAACTTTTATTGTTATTTACTATTTAATTTATTATTAAGGAAATTATTTTATGGTGAACAGTTACATTCCAGTCACAAGAAGGAGAATAGTTTTAGTATCACTGTCTATGTATCAATGTCAGTATCACTGACTTTTTTTGAGAGGCACCTATTGAGGTTCAATTTGGATCATTACCTGGCAGACCCAGACAGGCTTTTCCACCTTACTCATTTTAGCTGTTCATTGCAATTTATTAGAGCTTATACAGACAAGCATGTGTTGTGCGGTAGCAGCAGTCTTGCTCAGTATAATAATTTGTCTTGGGAAAACTCATCTAATCCTACTCTGCTGGTGGAAGAGGACTGGTGACGAAGACATAATTCATGCTCTGTAGACCAATGCTTCAGGTCACTGAGGCCACAGGGTGTTTATCTTTGAGATGTCTCTTCGTATATTGCTTATCTGCTAATGACAGGAGAAACCAGAAGAAGGGGAGTTTAACTTTCACTGGATTCTGATGCTGAACCATCTTAGGGTTTTTGTAAGCATCTTTGGAAAACAATAAACATTCATATGAAGCAGGAAAGCTTGGTCTTTTTGTGAATGAGATAATATCAACCATAATAACATATGAGCCTTTGCCAAGCACTGTAGTAGCTGTTAGACAGAGTGACTTTGTCAAAACAGGAAAAATCTTACAAGCTAAATATAACTTCCTTAAATGCTGACTGTGTGACTCATGTGGCCACTGAATTGTCGCTGGTCACTGGTTTTCACTTCCAGTGTCACTTACTTGTTGTGAAGACTAAGTTTACCATTGTTTTCTGCAGAAATACTTTAGACCAAGAACAGAGAAACTCAGCATTCTTATATGAAAGATATATACAAAGTTTGTAGCAGGGCCTGTTTCAGTAGGACAAGGGGTAATGGTTTTAAACTCACAGGCGTAGATTTACACTAGATATAAGGAAGAACTTTTTTACAATGAGGGTGATGAGAAACACTGGATCAAGTTGCCTAGGGATACAGTAGATGCCTCACTCTTGGAAACATTGAAGGCCATGTTGGACAGAGAAACCTGATCTAGTTGAAGGTATTTGTCTGCATTGCAAGGAGATTGGACTAGATACCTTTAAAGGTACCTTGGAACCCAAACTGCTCTATGATTCTAGGAATTTTCTTTCAGATTAAGTTCAGTTATTTGTGTGGTGGGGTGGTTTTTTTTGTTGCTTTTTTTTTTTTTTTGCTGTTGTTGTTGTTGGGTTTGGGTGGTTTTTGGTTTTCTTTTGCTAGTAGTTAATATCAGAGAAAGTACTTGTGCAATGAGTTTATGAAAGGTGGGTATCCTCACCTGACATGGCAATTCAGAACACTTTTGCATCATTACAGATTTGTATTGTAAAGATGAGCAAACAATCAGAAGCCACTGAGACTTTTTGTTATAGAATCATATGGGGTTGGAAGGTACAGAGATCTGGAGATCATTTAGTCCAACACCCCTGCCAGAGCGGGTCTACTTAGATCATGTTGCACAGGAACTTGTCCAGAGAGGTTTTGAATGTCTCTACCACCTCTCTGGGCAGCCTGTTCCAGTGCTCTAACACTCTC
Source organism: Scolopax mira (assembly GCA_004320125.1). Taxonomy (NCBI): domain Eukaryota; kingdom Metazoa; phylum Chordata; class Aves; order Charadriiformes; family Scolopacidae; genus Scolopax; species Scolopax mira. The sequence goes on from BJBW01015705.1 coordinate 29,712, forward strand.
TCTCATGTTTAGGTGGAAACTTCTTATACTAAAATTTGTGCCCATTTCCTCTTGTCCTGTCACTGGGCACCACTGAGAAAAGTCCAGCCCCGTCCTCCTGACACCCTCCCTGTACATATTTGTAAGCATTGATCAGATCCCCCCTCATTCTTCTC
>BJBW01015708.1:0-37100 GCA_004320125.1 Scolopax mira
GTTATCTTTTTGTTTAACAGCTGCAGGTATCCTGTTTTGTGCCTGTTCTGCACATCCTTGTTATCTCCCTTATATTTTTAGTCCCAGGCCAGGACGCCCCCGACAGCCCAAGGACTCTCCCACATTCCAGTCCTGGGTCAGGATGTTCACAAATCTCACTACAGACATGCTTGACAGTCCAAGGACTAGCCCCAACATAAGGAAATATTCTTTGTATAAATCTCACTATCCCTGGTACTCTGTCTTGTAATTTTGTCTCCTTGGGACATGCTCCAAAACCAGACTGAAGTAATTCCAGGCCCATTTACAATATTTGGGTATTCATATCAGGTCCTTTTGACTCACTAATTTCATTCTGAAGTGGTTCTATGGAGACTCTAAGTAAGCTGGATGAAGCATTCTGCTTGGGGCAAAGAGAACAGCTGCACTCTTCTCATCTTCTCAAGGATGCATTTCTGAACAGGAGGCAGGTGCAATTCCTTCTTCCTCACCTAGCTCATAAGAGATTGTAAACTTCAAGGAAGGACTTATGGCTCACTGCCCTAGGTAACAAAAGTCTGACTACATCTGACTTCTGGTTTCTCAGAGAACTGGAACACCTCTCCTATGAAGACAGGCTGAGAGAGTTGGGGCTGTTCAGCCTGGAGAGAAGGAGGCTCTGGACAGACTTTATAGCAGCCTTCCATTACCTAAAAGAGGCCTACAGGAGAGATGGGAAGGGACTTTTTATTAGGGAGTGTAAAAATAGGATGAGGGCTAATGGTTTTAAACTGAAAGAGGGGAGATTTAGGCTAGATATTAGGAAAGAATTCTTTATTGTGAGGGTGGTGAGGCACTGGAACACATTGCCCAAAGATGTTGTGGAGGCCCCAACCCTGGAAGCGTTCAATACCAGGTTGGATGGGGTTTTGAACAACCTGGTCTAATGGTAGGTGTCCCTGTCCACGGCTGGGTGGTTGGAATAAGATGATTTTTAAGTTCCTTTCCTACTCAAACTATTCTATGATTCTGCAATTCATCCTGTGGTTACCTGATGCTAAGAGGTCTGGCCGCCAAATAAGCAATGAAAGGTGCCAAGGGAGTCCCCTCTGAAAATGCAAATTCAGTGTTCCTGAACTGTTCTCACCCTAGCTTTCTGCCTTTGGGTAGTGATCTTTGCTCAACCATAGCTTGATGGTATGACCCACTTACAGGAAGTTTTCAGATTATTGGTCATTCAACATTCAAAAGAGAATGACCACCCACAGACGAACACATGCACCAGCTGTTTCACCGCTTTCTTTTACTTCCCTTTCTCTCCCTTGTGGTCACCCACAGTAGTATCTTATACAGTAACTTCTCTGTGGAGGACCACTAGCAACATAAAAAGCAGTTGTTTCCACCTTGTTTTAAGCATATATTTTCTTTATCTTTTTCACCATAATCTTTCACTGGTCTTCAAGGCTAACCATATTGCACAGATAGTGAATATTCTGAACAATAATCTCTGAAGAAAGATGGCTGCTATGCATTATGCAACTCAAAAGTTTTGTCTTCAGTGCAGGAGCTGACAAAATTTAGATGCTGTGGATAGCTAGGGAAATTAGTATCAGGTGTTTGGGGCCTTTTAACAGAACAGTGTACCTCTGGACTTCATAGCCCTGCCAAGCCAAATATCTTGCCAGCAAGTTTGCTTCATGTGAACCATGTCAAAAATACTTTCAGATAAAACATAATTAAAACAGTTGACCATGATATGAAAGGCTCTAAGACAGGTCATATCCCAAATATTTGTACCATGCTGTTAAGCTAAAAGCAGACTGGTCAAAGAGTTTTCAGTCAGAAAATGAAAACTTTGTTTAGCTATAAATTTCTTAGTAGCTGTTTGCCACATGACTGGAAAGAGATAAAAGCACACTCAATGAGGGGTAACAGAACACCTTGTTCTGATGTTCACTCACTCTTCTTTCTCTCTAATGTTTTTGATTTAGTAAGACATTTGGGTCCATGGGTCAGTGATTTGCTGAGCTGAAGCTTATATTTCTGATAATGACAATGCCCGCCACAAACAAATTCCCTGTTAAACAAAATAATTGCATGTACTACCTGCATTCTGGCACTGAGTGTAGCTCCACAGTGTCTCAGCAAGATGATTACTTAGCAATACATTCACAATCACTGTCATCATAAAAACAAGAGGAAAATAATAACTTTATACGCACATGACATATGGAAAGCTCAAAGGAATAAAACTTCAGACAGTTTCTACAGCTAAGTGAAAAATCAGAACTGAACTGACAAAACAGAAAGGGCTCCTCTTGCTTAAAAAACTGGCCTGACTTCTTAACTCTAAGTTACTGACTGTAAAATAAAAACTCAAAATTTCGGCCACTGTTTTTAAAATAGGCACCTAAATAGTTCCTAGATTACTTGATTCCTTTGCAAGAGCAGAGCATGCTGACCACTTCCAGCTAGCAGGCCATGTCTGTGTGGGTGATGGGTTTTGTCACATCCATGCTGAGCTGTGCTCCTGCTGCATGTTGGAACACAGCACCATCTAGTGAGCCACAATAAACAGACGCACCCAGACTGCCGTGTAAAAAACCAGTATAAATTATAAAAATTTAAAACAAATCTAAGTGAAGCCCCCCCTTTCTGCAGAAAAGGAAGCTTCTTATGGAAGATTAGCCTTTATTTTTTTCTCCCAGTGCAAAGCTCCCAAGATTTTAAAGTTATTAAATGGAATGATTAAGCAGCACTTACTCAATTACATTGCAACAAAAGCTTGGTGCACTGTTATTATTCATTTAGTCATGCACTATCAAAAACAAATATACTTTTTCAAAGAGTAATAATATCCTCCTGAAGAGTTCAGCGTATTTTCACCTTTTTGAAGAGAACAAGAAGAGTGGATTTGTCTGTCGGAATAGCTACCACTGCTGTACCTGACCTTGTCCAATGGTATGTTTACACGAATGTAACAAGACAGATTAAAATCATGCCCTGTATGTTTAATATGCTATATCACTGTGCTCCCGCACTATGGCAACAAAAACTCGAATTTTCCTGTGCAATGTTCTTTGCTGTACTGGAAGCTATTTGTAAGATGGTATCTAATTCCATATCTGTACTTTTCTCCTGATATATGTGTTGCCCTTATGATATGTTCCTTAGTAAGTCCTCTGTATCTTTCTCTTACTCTTGTATATATGCCTTTTTCCATGTCACCTTTGTCAGTCTTTGAAAATCTATACATGTTAAGCACTTTCTCTTGGTTTCAATAGCTTCTTAAAACAATATCCCCTTGGGAACTTTCTCAACAAGTAATCAATTATTTGAAACAAAACAATGTCATTCAGCTATGAGACTGATCAGCCACAATTAGTGGTATACTCAATATTATCTCTTGAAAAGCATTTAATAGTTTCAAAATCAGGCAATCTCCAAGATAAAAAAAAAAACCAAACAACAAAACAAAACAGGGAAAAGTGTAGCCTCAGGTCCAGACACTTGGGGTTATTTTGTTTTCTTTTGTTTGTTTGTTTTGCTTCATTGTTTGCATGAGAAATTGTTTAGGACAATCCCAAATCTTTTAAAAACACACATCTGGGATGAGTCTCCTTGCTGGCACTACTACATTTGAAGCAACATTTGAGACAACATTTAACTATGTGAATCTAGGAGTACCTATCAAATAAACTTATAGATTGATTGTCAAAGAAATAATATGCAGAGTTCTCTAATTTACATGACAGTATGTGGATCAAAATCTCTAAGATAATTTGCAAGTTGCTTTATTAGTGCAAAAAGTAAAACAGTTTATTTTCTTGGAGGAGGTTTTGATTTAAAACAAATTAACTTGAGGAATCATCACATCTGGACTGAAACCTTAGTTCTGGGATTACCTGGGCTTTGGAGGTACTTTTTCTACCAAAAATAAAATTTGGCCCTCTCAGGGGTCTAACTGTACATAGACAGACTCTCCATAGGTCTGGGTGTACAGGCACAGGAGGGAATGCAAGATTCTGGCAGCAGCCCAGTTATTAACATTCATGTTCTTATTGTTGGCAAACTCTAGAACACTTCTATAAGTTTATAGAAAATAAATGATCCTTATGCAGGTGAGATGCAACAGAAAACCCATCCTTTTGCTAGAAGCAGACATTATAGCTTTTTTCAAAGCCTATAATGTTGCTATAGAGACTTTTCTATATCTACCTCCAAACAACAAACTCTTGCATGTTCATGGTGGAATAAAATCTGCATAAGGGTTATAAAGGTTTATTATATGTCTGAATTTTCTATATATATATTGTTTTTCACCTGTAAAAAAGGTTGGCTATTTTTTTGTTATTTCTGAACATCTGGAGACATTTTTAGCCTCCTAGATGTATCCGGTTTGTACCAGCTGTGTTCTTTGATGGATGGGCCTGGGTTTTTTTCAGGTGTGTTTTAGTCACTAAAATGCAAAATTATTCTGTAAAACAGGATAATTACCAATATTATGACTTACTAACCAAATAAACAAAAGAATAAAAATAACATTTATGCAGAATTGGGAGAAATTTTTTTTGTTAACATTTCTTCTTTGTCCCTGAACAGTCAATGTAATGTTATCAAAGTTCTGTAACAGTAATGGCTTCATAATACCAGGCCATATAGTAATAAGTAAAAAGAGTCAGAGAACTGCTCTGTGAGACCAAGTGAAATTCTGGGCAAACAAAGCATGGTTTGGCTGTACTTTGATCCAATTTAGCAGCTCTGACACTTAAAAAATCATGCAGAGCGAACTCAGAAAAAGTGCTGTTGCTCTTCTCATGTGCTTTCTCCAGATCTAGACTCATTCTCTAACACATTCTTTTAATGTGGCTAGGCATTGATTCACTGATCCATTGATACCTGTTGTTCTATACTGTGATGCTTGTGATTTTTGCCTGTCACTGTCCTCTTTTCTTATCTTTTCTTTACATCTTCTGGTCATATTTTACAACTATTTAGCAAGTCTCATCCCTATTGAAGTTTTGAGAACTTTTAGGTGCTAGTATAACAACACAATAACTCCTAAAATATCTTCCTATTAAATCCAGATACAAACATAAAAGTGATGAGAAAAGTCAGTTTAATGCATATATATAAAACTGTGTTCCTATGTTTAGAGTCTGATCATCAGATTCAAACTGATGTCTGAAATCAGTTTACTTACAAAACTGAAGACTGCAATGAACAGTCATTCCCTCAGTATTTCCTGTAGAGGCCGATGGTGTCTCTAAAAAGAGGTAATATTATTCTTTTCCCTTTGATGAGGTGCATGGATTTTAGCATTGCAAAGTCAACATTTACTCTTTCACATGACTTTATACTGAAGTTGTGTATACATTAGCAAGCAATGCAACACAGTAGGAGTGGATCTGTAGTGTATTTTGGCACAGTAGCCAGCAATTCACTTCAGAAACACCCTGATCTGAACTAGAATGCTAATATCCTCAGAAATATCTTGAGACATTCTACTTAATTCCTATTCTAAGCGTGTGAGGAAGATGCATTGATTTCATAACTACTTGCAATGGCAAATACTTATAAACATTGTGTTATTTACTTCATCAAATTCTTTTGTATAAGAATCTAGATTATGCAGAGAATGCAAAAAAACCCACCATTCCAAACCAGTTTTTGTTGAGCAGGAACTGAGCAGCAGAATTGTAATCCAAATTAGGGAAGAAATAAAATTCTGTAGGAAATAGGGAATTTTGCAAGTGCTACTGACATGGTAATTTATTTTAGGGACCTAAATGGTCCCCTGCAGTAAACAGGACCTAAGAATCATATTTCCAAGAACACATTTTGAATCTACTCAATTTTAAACTCTGTAATGTTAAAAGAGCTGAACTTATTTAGATTTGTACAGTATATTAAATGGACAGAAAAATTAGGCCTCAGTATTAAACCTTAATTTTTTAAGTGTTCAGTTCCCAGATTTAATTTTTTGAGGGGTGTGTATACCAATAGATAGAATAGTACTTTTCTTTTTCCCTTTTCAAAAGTAACTTTTCCTTCAAATCCACACACGTCAGCTTTACATTCCACATCACAGCACATAAAACACAACATTTTAGAGTATCCATATCAGAAAAGCCTTTTTATCAGAGCATTAAATTCTTTATAGGAAATGTAGAAACCAACTTTGCATTTCACACCTATTATGAAATCAACAAAATGTATGACAAAGAATGTTCCACCTGCCAACTTGAAAACAGAATGCTTTCCATGTGGCACACCCCAGCAATAAGTTGAAGAAATATTATGTTGACAGAGCTTGAGTAAAGAAGAAAATGAGCATTGTTCTTCAACAGCTCTCAAATTCAAATTTGGCAGCAGAGTAAGCAGCTACGATCTAATAGCATCACGTGTAAGCGAACTTATAAGATGTCATTTGTAGGGATAATTTTCCTCCTATAAAGCACATATGGTAAGTAAGCATTTTAGGAAAAAAATTATGATTACGTGTAGCTCTTAGCTCTCTCTGACAAAATAATTTTCATTAGCTTTACATTCTCGCCTTTTAGAAACATATTCAAAGCTCATAACTGTCATAAGTCTTTGTGAAAGGAATGGTATTGGAATACCTCTCCCATAAATTCTCATAAAGTAGCCACTTCCAAAACCTGCCAAATGGACAAATAACTTGTCTTCTATCTTTTTTTTTATTTCTTATTTTTTTCCCTTAGGCAAAAAATATTCATCATAATTACTGTTGAAAATTATAAACCAGCTTGATACTATAGACTGCACTAGTTCCTAGTCACAGAGAACAAAATAGTCCTTATCTGTGGACCTCTTTTTTCTCATGGTGATTTGGGCAGAATGTGAATGGGGTGTTGAATGTGTGCAATTACTTTGAGTTATTGATTTTTTATTTTTTCAGTAGCAAAATGATGAAAATTAATTTCAAAACTATTTTCAGTAATGAGAATTCTTATTTAGAATACTTTTAAAATATGGAAATCTGTACTAGTAAGATTGATATGTGACTTTTCAGGACATGTGAGAGGATGTGGTTAAAAAGGTAGTTCATGGATCCATTTCTTTACCTTTTCTTTGTCTACAGCTGGAAATAGAGGTTACATTGATTAGCAAAAAAAGTTCTGGGAGCTTTTGCCTTGTTTTTGTTGCTAAGGAAACCATTTCCCTGGCATCAATGCGCCCAGCAGGTCTGCCTTACTTTCCCGTGAGCTCTAACAGAAGCAGTATTGTGGAATGGCATTGGGGGGCAAAAAACCCACAGAGATAAACAAGGAGGAAAAGATCAACAAAAGGAGTTGAAAGTTAATACAGGGATATCACCTAGTTGAATTGAATTAACTTTTGTTTCTGTGTAGGTCAGCTAGGGAGCTCTGTGTATAGGTAAGGATTTAAGGCTCCAATAAGACTACAGATAAAAGCTAAAGAGGAACAGAAGCCTCCACATCAAGAACTCCCTGTCGCCCCAGAATACCCAAAGAAAAAAAATCAAGAGGAAAAGGTGGAATGATGTGGTCTGGATACAAAATCTGAAGGCAGAGATGTTGGGTTTGGACTCATATCATTCTTTATATGGTAACCTTATTTCAGATAAAGTCCTTTTTTCTCCTGCTCCCAGCACTTAATTTAGCCGATGCCATGTCAGATGGGGGTATTACGTAAGACTGTAGTGATTATGTACATTTAATATCATAAATGAACTTTTTGTTGGTGTTTCTGCAACTGTAATTTAATTCTTACTTCACTTCTGCATTGCATATCACGTATGTATGGAGAATGATATGTATGAATCAAGTATGGAGAATGAGAAGACAGATAAGTGACTCTGCTGTTCACTCTTCCTGGCTGACTGTACAATGCCTCAGCTGTTTCCTTTTCCATCAGTGTTCCTTGCAAATAACTTAAACTCTGCTAAAAATGAAGTGAGTGACAAGCAGGATACACCAAACACCACATTTGGCAGAAAGCTAGGTGACACATGAAAACCTGTCAAAGAAGTTATATTAGTAAAACCAAAGGAAACCCCAAGTGGCAAAATGGCTGGCTCCAGGACGTAGTAGTGGTATACAATCTCTTAAAAAAAAAAAAAAGAAAAAAAAAAAAAAGAAAAAATCTCTAAGACAGTGGTATGAATCCAGTCAAGAGAAATAGTATAAACATCATTGTCACCTTACAAATTTACAACAGCCTACCACATCTGAAGCCTGTTAATAGTCTCTGTACCATTTCTTGTTCAAAGGTCAGGCACAAAACCCTGGCATCACAGCTAGGACTATTTGCATTCTTAAACTGAAATTTTCAAAATCTATTGTTGGTATGGAAGTGTGAAGACACTGAATGTGATGCCTTCAGTAAGTGAAGCAAGGAGACATGTCCCCAATTAATGTACTCAATCCTTTCCTTATTTCTGCACATAAAATAAGTGTATTTTTTTGCATATTTACCTGGGGACTGTCAGGAGGTGCAAGAGTGAGGCTGCTCCACAGGGAAGGTGAACAGGGAGCCAAGGGTGCCCCCAGCACAGCTGGGCACTAATCCCCTGACTAGGGTGCAGAGGAGCAGAGTAAAGCAGTGGAGGCAACAGGTCCCATTGGCTGGCCAGTGTCATCAGACAAAGGCAAGGTAATCTCAAATTTTGAAGGTCAGTCCTGGAAAGCCAAAATGAAATGCAGACAACAGGACTGGAAACAGTCATACCTGCAATGCGGGTCAGGCAAATCCAGCACTGAGTATTGATAGGACTCCTGGACAAAAGAGTACATAGGGTGCAGAGGTCAGTCCAGGGAGCTGAGCCTATGAGTGCTCTGAGGTTCTGAACAAGTTCTTACTGCAGAATGATCTGAAAAGTTTCTATTTATTCTGTTAACATGGGTGGGTAACAAAACAGTGTCATGTAAATTATTAGACAATACTTCACTGCTAACCATGATATATGACTTCATTACACAAGTTTAAGTACACATTTATTCTAGTGTAGGCTCACAAAAATCTTTGTGGTTTATCCTCGCTGATGGAGAATACAAAGGGGCCTTTGGGATTTCTGTTCCACATGTAAACCTAAGAGTAATAGCGGAGACATCATTGTGACTTGAGCAGAAGACACAGGAACATTAAGCATCCTCTCACATTTTTTGTTACTTCAAAGTCTTTCCCTTTCTTTTAGTTTTTCACCTTTCTCTGTATTTTCTCTTCCAAAACAGGAAACGTAAAAATGTGCAAATTAATCTTACAGCAATCCCTGCCATAAAATTGAAAAACTTGGAAACTGTCAGAGAACAAAATACGTTATTGTGATGATGTTTTGATACAACAGAGGACAGCTGACCTTTTGAAAGTAGTTTCCAGTTATTTTAGGATCGCTTATCTTTTTTTTCAGAGAATACATACTATAGATGGATAGTTTTGGGATGTATGATGAGCTTAAATGAGTTGATATCTACATATCACACCACCGTAAACACTGAAATGTGTCCACTGCAAGTTTGCAGTGTCTACAGAAGATAATTTATCTTAATGTCCTAGACTTAGACCATCTCTAATTTAATAAAATATACCTTCTGTAACAAATAAATATTTAATTTTATTTTATTCTTTAATTTTTGATATGCCTTTCTTTTCCTCTTCTCCGCTGCTAGTATGCAGTTGGTTTAATACGCACAAAATACAGGATTTCCACAGGATACATCAGAATAAAGATTAAATTAATCTAACTAAGAATTTTGCTGTTAAAGAAAGTAAATTGAGAGAAAAAGTCTTCAAAATTGCATTAAATTGGTCTGATGATTTCAAAGCCTTAATTAAGTTTGAATAATAAGGCTACAAAGCACATATAGACAATTCTACAGGAAAAATAATCTCAGATTTTCTTCAAAGTCTGATATTGATTTTCTAGAAACCAAGGTAAACATCTTGAAATTTTATTACAGTTTTAACTAAAGCTTGGAAGCACACAATAATTCAATATCTGACTAAATCTATGAGATGATTCTAAAAGAAATAAACACTATTTCCTTATAATGTAGTTCCATGAAACACTATGAAAATTGATAAAATGAGAATTTTATCAATTACAAGATCCAAAGCTAAATTTGCCTGCACAAATAGCTTAGTTGCCATTGAGAAATGATCTTTGGATATGTACCCGAGGGGATTTACTTTTTGCATTTCGTATGAACAATACATTATTTCTCTGTAATCTCTTTTTTTTAACTATTAAAGTGACAAAAATCAGGCACTTCTTTAAATTGGCATCACCCTTGGCACTGAATGTATTGAGTAGGTCTCAGCTGATAATAATGAGTTCATTTTTAACACCTAGTTGTCTACACAGGAATGCCTAAAATAAAACTCCCAATTTGCAAGTCAAGTAAATTTAAGTGTGACTCAGTCTGCATATTGGGAATTATTTCTCCATATTTTTTGGCCCTTGTTTGGATAATTTTTTTCAACAACTGATCACAAAATAGACACAAAACATAGTTTTACACTTTGGTCAGATTTTGACGAAGGTTCAGTTTTGGATTTTTATCTACAGCAATTGCCCATCTACAGCAACTACCTGAAGAATATTCATTTAAGAAATCAGAACTTATTTCTGCTCTCTTTTAATTATGGGCTTTATCCAAAGGAAACTTACATCATCCTTTTTTGTTCTATATTTGTGTAGGAGATAACACGAATTTTCTCACACCTTGCATAAATTCAACTACAGAGCAAAATGTTGGAGCTGTAAGACTGTGGTAGGATTGCTGCTTTAGAGAAGTGAGCTTATTCTAAGTAAACAAAAGTCCTTAACCTGAGAGAAATCACCTGTATGAAAGAAAGAAACTCTCTAGACACAAGGAACATCTCTAATGTTCATTTTTTAAGGATTATGAAACACTCAGAAAACATATCTAAAAATAAGAGGCACCTTCAGAAAGAAAATCCAATTTATTTCACATTTCTGTAATGCTGTAACGATTTTGGTAAGTGTATTTCATTTAGTCTTCTGTTTATCAGCAATCAGCTTACATTTCTGGAGGCTGGTGTAGTTATTAGTACCAGTGTGGTGTGCATTTTTTATATTGCAGATAGACAATGTAGCACTTATCTTCAGAACAGGTGTTTTTATATGAAAATTAAAAATGTGTAAGGCATTCATTTCTTTACCTGACATATGAGAATGGGAATAGGCTTAGTGAAAAACAAAAGGCTTGCTGTTGAAGACATTGCATGCTGTTGCTTCCACACAAAAAAATCCTGGTATCTTTTTCATGCCACCAACTCTCAGTAATCAAAGAACATTTCAAGAAGTACAGAACAGAGATCTTTTTTCATATGGGTGGATTTTCTTAGAAGATTTTTGCTCTATGTTCCAAAGCACTCCAATAATCTTTGAAAATCTGCAAGGTTTAGCTGAGGGACTCAGTTAAAGAAAAAGGATTTTAATTTAAAGAAATGAAGAAAAGAAATAAAAAAAACCCCAAGCATTTGATCTTTAATTTATAGTCTGGTTCAGCTTCTTAAAATGTCACTGGAGCCCTCATGAATCGAACTATGAAATTCGCAGTGAAAATGTCACCATCAATGACATGTCCATTCCCCACAGCTTTCATTTCAAAATGTAAGACAATTTGTCTTGGCAAAACAAAAAATTGGTATGAACTTTCTGTTGCTTACCTTCCATATATGTATTCAACGTGGTAATTTGTCTAGGTTAGAGTGAGTAGTTAAGGATATTTTTTAATTTTACAGAGAAAATCACAGAGAGATTAAACTACACAATAAAAAAAACATTTTACAACCCCTGAATCATTTTCCAGCTTTTGAGTGCTCTTATTTCTTTGTTTCCTTCATTCTTTTTTTAAACTATGTATGGAAGATAGACAAAGAAAATACAAATAATCCTAACTAATGTTCCTAAGGAGTTTACAAAGGTGTGAATAAGAATTTAATTAGTAAAATTTAGATTCTATTGCAGATAATTTGTATATAGGAAAAGGAATTTAAAAAAAAGGCCTCATGAAATGTAATGATTCTTTGAAAACAAATGGAAAGTTTTGCAATTGCCAGCAGGAAGGGAATCTGAGAAATCTTTCAAGCTGAAATATGGGAGGCATGAATCTTTTTGCAGTTGATGTATGATGTATTTATGGAAATATCTAAATCAACCTTCAGTATACCTGCAAGGGAGCTTCAGGTCATGGCATATTCCAAAACAAATCTTATAAAATCCAAAATGTATACAATCTCTAGATAAGTATCTTCCCATTTTTCTTCCTACTATTCATGCTGCCCTGAAGTGAGCCAGAGTGGTGAATTAGTCATGATGGCATTAGCTGAAGGAAAAGAAATCTATTTGTTTCCATTCAAGTTACCTCCAGAATTCTGTTTGATGAAAAGCAGAGATGTCAGACTCAGAATAGTGGAGAAATGCATCCATAATTCATAAGATTACCCAGGGCATTTCCTAAAGCTGGGCATTAGATTGGAGAACTTCAGTAATAGCTATGGCAGTTTGATGAGGGAGAATCTTATCCTCTTCGTGAAGTGTCACTGATGCAGATGATGCTGAACTAGATGGGACATAGGCTTGAAGTAGTCTTAAATCTTTGACCTTCACCTACAAACTCTTTGCTGGCTCATCAGAAGATGGAGTGTGAAACTTGTCTCACAAATATTAAAAGCTAAATATGTAGCTAAAGCTTTGTATGAATTTTTTTTTCCCTAAAAGTTTGCTTTGTTCATATAGACATATTATACATATCTTACCCATGTAATAAGAAAACCAGAGAACAACCGTTTTAACACATGACTGCCCGAAAAAAAGAACAGTGTGTCTTAAATTGGCTTCTATTAAGTTCTTACTTGTGTTTCTGTACATTGTATTGAAGTGGCACCTTTCAAGGAGCAATTGCAGAGGCAGGAAGTTATTGCTTTATTCTGACACCAATATGTGTTGCTAAATATTGCTGCAAGGAGTGTTCAGTGGTGACAGCTTTACCATGAATTCAGGTAGATCAAAATTGAAGAAGCGATGGTGGGAAAGGGGGGGGGAGGATGGGGAGGGGTTGTGAGGAGGTGGGGAAGAGAATAAAAAACCAGTTGCTTTAAAAAATGTTGTGTGGTTACCACATGACTGGGTTATAAAACAGACAGTATGATGGGAGAGCAGGTTTGAACACAAAGAAGTCTTACAGTGAATTGCCCTTTCACGACAGGGTGGTCCCAGTGGGATGAAAAGTTAGTAATCTAAACTAAAATAAACCATAAAAATGGCTCAAGCTTTAAATAAGCTGTTGTCTTAGTCATCAATTAAATCATAAAACCACTAAGTAAACTAATCGATGTCTTTGTCAAATAAGAATTTAATTATAAATTGGCAATTCTACTTGAAAAGAAACTTTAAACTGTGACCAGGAGTGTGTATGTTCTTATCCTTCCTGTTTACTGCTAACACTTCCCTTACTTAAGCAGTTTCCTTTTCTTAAGTAATTTGCACATTTGACTTTTTATCCATTTTTGTATGCACTTAAGAAAAATATGCACTTATTTGAGATTGTTCCAAAACTTGTGGAAGTCAAAAAGAAGTTTTTCCATTAGTATATTACCAGCTTAGTATGAAGCCAAGTAAATTTCTACATGACTATCAGATTTCTAACAAGAGAGAAAATAACTATTCTTTGCAGCCTATATAGGTGTAGAAATGCTTTTTTTGAGTCAAATATCTCTCAAACCTAAAAAGTGTTCATAAAAAGACCATATTTTTATGATGTGTATGGGGTAAGAGAAATATCACAGCCCTGACGGTATCCATTTTCTTTCTCATCTACAACATTTTTCTATCCTTTGCTCTTTTTTTAAAATTTTTATATATTTGACTATATTATATATTTATTCAATAAAATAACATTAAAACTATTGCTATGTGTTACAATATATTAATATTATATTGATTTTAATAGTGTATATTTATATATTATTATTCTATTACATAATTTCAATATTTTCAATGTTATTTGTATTATTTATTGATTTTAGTCCTTAAGTAAAAGAACTTTAAAAAAAGTTATTAGAATGGCATAGGCGGTGGTATAGGGAGGTGTAATTTGCAGAACTGAGTGGGAGCTGGCTACAGTCTCCTCTGGAGAGAGCTGGTTGAGTTCAACCTATGTCCAAGGGGCCAGTGCAGTACAACATGGGCCTGAAGGCCATGCTCTATGTGGAACATGGCACGGCACAGCACATCCTGCTCCTGCTCAGGTTAGCTGTACTGTGGATCACTCCCTGCTCCCTGGTTAGAAACACTACAGCAGCTCCCATGGCATGGTGTGGCGATATTCAGATCAGGCCCAGAAATCGTGTAGGTTACTCAACTCTGCAAAGCTTCAAAGCATTATCCCCACAGAGCAAATCAAATTCCAATTTTCCGCCAGTTATCATAGTCAGAAATCAATTTAGCTGTTTAAATCCTCTGAAGCTTTATAATACCCTCTAGACTTTCATGATTTAGGAGCTTGTGATGAAGTGTTAAGAAAAATGCTCTCTTTGTTGACTGTAGAAACTCTGAAACTACAGACCTCGTAATTGAGCAAGGAAGAGATAAGAAATAGCTTGGGGTAAAAATTTTATGGGGACACTCACTTTATTAAAGATATTATTCCTGTCATTCAAAGATCCTTCTCTTACAAAATCTTTCAATTTGAGTAAGCATCACTCAACAGTTTTGGATGAAAAACTGTTTTTCAGTTTTCAGTTTCAGAACACAGAAGTTTTCTCTTTTTCTGAAAAATATTAATAGTTAAAATATTCAGCCAGTGTCCTACAAACAAGATTCAGTTAACTCCAGTTTATGGAGTAAATCTGCATCTTTTTTCCTTGAGAAAACTCCCTAGCCATCACAATAAAAAGTGTTTTGGTCTCTACTACAAAATATATATCCTATTTAGTTTAAATACAAATTAAGGACTGGTATACCTGTGCTTTATTATACTTGGTAAATGGACAATTTTCTTTAATTAATTTCCATAATTATTTATTTTGAATAAAGTGCAACCACTCTTGTCTCAGGTCAGGATTGTTATATTTTTATAGCTAGTATCTAGGAAAAAGGTTAATGTTATTATATGCTAAAGATACAGTTCAAAATTTCATCAAGCAGTAGAATTAATATATCATCAACAGTTTTGTCTTCTATCTTTGTTCCTCTTTATTCCTCTCTTCCCACTTTTCCTCTTACAACCCTCTAGGAGATTAAATGAAATGTTTAGGTTAAGCACAAAAATTTGTGTTTAAATGCTGAAAATAAGAAATCAGTTGGTTGAAAAATCAGTTTAATCAATTTACAATCAATCTCTAGGCCTGTTTTTCAAATGATGAAATTAAGATCAAAAATCCATATTGGTAAACATTACACAAACACAGAAATAGTTATACATGTTCCAAGTGATGTTTTCTGAAAGTGTTCAGCTGTGAACTTTGAACGTGTTCAATGTTCAGTGAACGAAAGAAGCAAGAGGACATTTTCCCTACATATATCCTTACTTGCATAAGATGAGGAATTAAAATATGATTGTGGTTACTCTATACATAGTTTGCATTTTACACATAGTACATACTTTACAAGAGCATTTTTTCCCACACTGACTAGCTTGTTTATGAAAATTAGAGGGGAAAAAGTAAAACCATCACAGCTTCCCCAAGGTCTCCAACCTCAAAGCACGGACTCTCTGAGGCTCAAAAGAATGGAGATCTCAAAACATCTTTGATATTCCTGTGCCTTTATAGTTTTGGGCAATGGCTATGGGGCCATTCCATATCAATGAATAATGGTCTTGGCCTGACTTGGACTCCAGATAGGCATGTTTCCTCTTTGGCACATTTCTCTGAAAACTTTCAATTTCAGTGTTTACTGTATCATTTATAGTTTGAGATGTTGTAACTCTGTCTCAGAACATTTTTTATTTGAGATCTGAATACTTTCACTACTATAAATCACTTATTCGATAAGATTTGTAATCCAAATTTCACATCTTTTCTTTCAGTTTCATACTGTGTATATTTATCACCTATTCATCATATTCTATTTGTACTCTGCACTGACAACTTGATTTTGCATCCTTATTTACTTAGGTTGCACTATGTTATGGATATTTCCCTCCAATTGAATATGTCTGAGATTATGCTTATGGTTAAATATTATACAAAGTTGTAGTTTTAATGGATAAATTCTGAGAACAAATTTTATCTTCTACTTTGATTCCTAACATAACAAAACTGAATCTCTCAGGTCTGAAATTACCTAGGGTTTTGGTTTTGGTTTGGGTTTTTTTGACATTTATTTCTTCACTTTCTAGCATATAGCATTGTAGAGAGACTTTGCCATTATGAGTAATATTTATTTTTTCATAAATTACAAGTATTTTGGCATTTTTTTCTAAAATATTATTATAAATGAAGTATTTTTCAGGCACATAACTATAAGGAAGTAAAAGAAAGACAGAAAATATCTTCTGAAATTCCTTAAAAAGCACAAGCATATTAATTAGATATTTTTAATATTCTGTCTGATTTTAAGAACTTAATGTATGAACTTATTTTTAGAAGAAGTAGTTCTCAAGCATTTATCATCGTAGTGTACTTTAGAATAAGTTTGCTTTATCAGAACAGGGTGTCTATACAGAAATCGTGCAAATATGAATTGATTGTTTTTTAAAGTGAGAATATTTACCATAACAAATGCTATATGTAAAATGACATTTCATGATCTATGAAATTATTTAGTCCAACTTTTTCTTCTTGTTACAGGAAAGTAAATTTGAAAACATAAAACTGTAATGATCTAAGACTTGTTTACAAAACCCTTTTATAGTCCATTAAAACTCATTTTCTTGTGGAAGTAACATACATAAGCATTTTGCAGGTAGACAGGTGAAAAGCTGTTCTTCTGAACATTCTGACAAAAATTTTTTGACCAGCTCATGACCCAAACAAGAAGCACTAGATTTTGGTTTAGAGACTACACAACTGTATTATAAGTATTGAAATTTTCCCATAAGAGAAAGAAACAACAGATGTTTTCAGAGTCATCCCTAAGGACTTTGAGGGAAAGGAAGGATTCCTTTCCCAACTACATTAGTATGCAGTTGCATTCACATAATACACATTGACTCTGCTGCTATTTCAATATTTTGTCTATTTTCAATTCATTTTTACTACCACAACTATGAGCAAAAAACCTCTTACATTTTTAACAGAACATCGAAAAATGAGAAAGGAACCCTAAGATCTATTAAAGTGATTTGATGTTAAAGTAAAACCAAAACTACGACAAAATCAAAATAGAAAAACAAATGTCAGGGAGATAAATGACTGACTAGGTCAGTCAATATACTCAAATGTATTTATTTTATCAATGGGAAAGTAGAGAGGTAATCTGATTGCATTGGATAATGTGGTCATTAGAAGAAAAGCCAAGAAGTATATTAACCTAGATGAGAAAAACATCACAATTTCATTGCCTGGGACCTAAGAGTAGAGAAATTAAATTCAGAAATATTTATATGTATGCATGAACATGTATCATGAATGTGAACCACTGAATATACTAGAAGAGGAAGAGGTAGATTCTATACTAGAAAAGGAAGAGGTAGATGCTAAGAGAATTCTTAGCACCTTCAACTTAAAATCATGTGATTCACCGTAAGAAAAATAAATATTGACTTTGGCTGAAATTGTACTATTATATATCAGTTAACGTATATGATTTAAAGTTGCAAATTTACTTGTGTGTATTTTCTGTACACTTTCCCAACCTTCAGTCTGGTCCTTCCTTTAGACCTCTTTAACTGCATGTTTTTAAATAATTGTTTTCTTCCTCTAGGTGAACAAAATTTTTTTGTTCATGTAACTCTTGTCTACACAGCAGTAAACTATCCAAGTATAGAAATACAGTTGTTTATCTAACAAAAACCTAAGACATAGAATGATAGAAATATTTAGGTTGAAAAAGATCCTTAAAATCATCGAGTCTAACTGTTAACCTAGTACTGCCAAGTCCACCACTAAACTATGACCCTAAGTGCCACATCTACAGATCTTTTGAATACCTACAGGGATGGTGACTCAACCACTTCTCTGGGCATCCTGTTCCAGTGCCTGACAATCCTTTTGGTGAAATTTTTCCTAATATCCAATATAAACCTCTCCTGATGCAACTTGAGGCTATTTCCTCTTGTCCTATCACTTGTTACTTAAGAAATGAGATCAGCACTCATCTTGCTACAACCTCTTTTTGGGTAGTTGTAGAGAGCGATAAGGTGATTTGTACATGTAAATTTAGATATATATAATACATGCACATGAAAGCTACTCATATATAGGAAGAATAAGTTGGGGTTTTTTTTACATTCAAGCAGTAATCATTCAACAAATATCAGTTCCTTGTTGCTTCTACTTTATTATTTTTTAAGCACTTATTTTTTTCAACTCTATTGTGTGAATGTCTTTAAAAGTTAGAAAAACATATGCCATGCTATTTGACATGGATGTAACTTTATCATTTATACATTAAAAAGAGAATGGAAAATCTGAGAAACAACAATATAATAAAGATGCTGTTGTAACCTGGTAGTAGACATATAGTATAACAGTGCATAAATGTATTGCTTGATAGAGAAGATTTTGAAAATAAATTAAAATCTGTTTTTTCCTGATTCCAATGGGCACATATATCCAGGTACTTGTGATAATCTACCAGGACTGTATACTTTATTAATCTACCAACAGCTTTATACAATTAAGAAAACAAATATTGAAACTAGTAAGTTCTATAGAGTTTTTCTATTCTTGAAAGATTTTCTGGGTGCTTTTCCTTTCTAGCATAAAATACCACTGATACATTTTACATGAAAAATATAGGCAACGTTTCATGAGAATGTGTAATTTGGGCTATAAAATGCCTTACCTAAAAACATTTTAACAAACATAAGCTGTTACCGGAACAAATTATTTACAAATTAACTCTGAGTCCAAAAAAAATTAAAATTTCTGATTTATGGCACTCTTCCAAAGCTGTGGAAATAAGTTTCAACCTTGTTGATTGAAATCTAAGAAATCAGTTGTAAACAACTATGTTAGCTTTCAAGATGTTTTTCACATGTTGTATTACTTTTTATTTACTTTTGGACATCATAGAAAATCTGATGTTGCCCTTACTGGGGAAGGTCAAAGCTTAAATACTCCAAACTGAATGTGTCATCCAAGCTCAATATAGTTTTGTGTAAGGAAATAAGTTCATTTCTGCTACATTTCTGCTTCTGGTAGTTTGTGTATGGCTGAGACCTAATACAGGACTTCTCTGTTCTTGTTTGCAAACCTGTCTGTAACTAATCTTCTGTTAGTACCATCACTAAGCCTGCCAGTAATTTTATTTGCTAATTATTTTAAGATTATATTCCAACATTTAAATTATTTACTTGTTATTTACTTGTTATTTGCATTCTTATTTGGTTACTCATAGTCCCATTTATATGCTTTTGTATTGCTATTATTTCACTTCTCCCTTCACATTGTTTCCTGTTCCTAGTCTTGCTCCACATTGTTAGCAAACCTAATAAAAGTGACATTTATCTCTTACATACACACACAAATAATGAGAATGTTGAATACTATGTTTTTTATTGTAGCTTCTTTACATCCTTCATGGCAGATCTCAAATCTAATAGTTCAGAATGTATATGTGTTGTAGCTTTTCCTTTTTTAAGGGGCTTACCCAGGTAAATATGATTATTTATACTGGTAAAAGTTTTTGACACACTGTCAAATGACCTAGCAACATTTAAGGTGATGCAAAAAAAATATTAAATTCTTGTTTAATTTGTCAGTAGTTGAGGGAAGAAAATTTTCTACCATTAGTTAATTTATAAGTACTTTAGAAAAAATGACTGCTTGAAAACAGTAATCTTTGGATTGTCATTGCTTAATTATATTAGAATTCCACCACCCAGGTTTCCTAAGTCAAGTCTATTTTCTTCTGCAGACTGTGTTAGTACTGAGCAGGGTCCTTGTTAGATACCTTAGAGAAATTTCTTTGTACCACACATATTCAGAGACATAAAGCATTCCTTAACTAAATAAGATATGATGGCTTAGAAGATTGGTGATGGTTTTGCTTCAGCAGATAATTCCATCCAACAGTTCATTGTAAGAGCATCTGGAGTCAGAGAATCCTATAATTAATTGCAGACAAAGTATACTATGATAGAAATTTGGCTCCTTCAAGAAGACTGCATGTGCAAAAATACGACTTAAACAATTGGTTTTGTATATTTCAGATATCACATTCATCTGTT
This sequence comes from Scolopax mira, assembly GCA_004320125.1. NCBI lineage: Eukaryota > Metazoa > Chordata > Aves > Charadriiformes > Scolopacidae > Scolopax > Scolopax mira. The sequence goes on from BJBW01015708.1 coordinate 20,331, forward strand.
TGTTCACATCTTTTTTCTTCCAACAGGAGACAATAGTTTAAATTATTTCAGCTGTGAGAAGTGCTTAGTTCTACTTTGTGCAAGATACAAATTTAAAATGGTGTCTGATGGTGACACTAGGTGGAGCTATCTCTTTGAAAAGGATCAGTTCTATTGGAAATTCAATTTTTGTTCCATGTGTATTACACTACAAGTTATCATACAAGAGAAAAAGAAAATAAAAAGGGGAAAAGAGTAAAGAGAAAAGAATAAAATTAAGAAACCAAACAAGTAATATAATTATTTAAATTATTATGAAAAGGAGTCTGGAAAAAAATTTAAATGACTATATAGGATGACTTTTTTAATACACACAGCTTTTTCCACAGTGGTAATTTTTATCAAAGTGCTATTGAGAGCTTAATTTCTGAAGAAGCCTTGGAAAACTTTAAATAAAACAAAATTAGTTAACGTCTAGTTGCTTTCTTAAAAAATGATGCAGTAGTACTACATAATACCACTTTTTTATTATTCCTCGGCTCATCACAGACATTTCAGCCAGGAATGTTGATCAAGGGTAAAACAACTACATTTTTTCATTGTAGGTCATATTGTAACCTCACAGCAATGTGCTTCTATCCTGCAGCTACTGCTCCTTGAAAGCTAACAACTCAATATCTAACTTTTCCATGCACACAATTGTAGGCATCTGGTTTTCAAATGATAAAATGATGTGGAAACATGTAGTTCCAATTAGAACCAAACCTGTGAGTATTTGTGGATGGAACTTTTCTTACAAGAGGTTACTAAAGTTTGTTAATTAAAAATAATTAAGTAGAATTCTTTGTATTAAGGTTCAAAACAAGTTCTGTGGCTTTATGGAGACTTGGAAGGAATGACTTTTAGTGAGAGTCGTGTAAAATTTTCCGTAGGATGCTTGAGTTTTACAAGATCTTGTCAGAAGCATAAGAACAGAAATTGGAAATCTGGCTAAGAAACAAAAACTTAGTACACACAGTTAGAATAGCTTTCCCATGGATTACACAAAACTTTTTTATATTTTTTTTCTTTTTTGAGTTCCCAAAAAAGGCTTTCCACAAGCTGTGCCAGATGTCTTTCTCTAGTGCCACATCACCACTCTGAAACCATTGAATAGCAAGACCACTCTTGGCTACCACTGACTGCTACAGTCTTTTTGAAAACAAACGGAAAAGATAAGGAAGCTTGTTTCTTTACATTCTAGTGAAAAACTGATTTCCAAAGTTGCCAGTGTGGGGTTAGACTGTCAAACTCTAAGGTGTACCATGTAGTGAAATGCCCTGATTTTCATGAATTATGTTTTTTCCTTTCTGAAGTGTTCAAATATGTCTCCCATGCATCTTCCTCATACTTTGCTATTTTCAAATAGGCATAAATTCCACATCTCTTTAATCCCTCTTGCATTGGAAAACATTTTTTTAATTGACTGTGTATTTCATTGTCCATATTTGTAGTTACTTCAGGTATGTAAAATGAGGTACTTGAGAAGCACTTGGGATACTGGTGGATATAAAAATAGACATGAGACAGCAATATATGCTTGCAGCCCAGAAAGGCTATTGTATCCTGGGCTGCATAAAAAGAAGCATAGCCAGCAGGTCAAGGGAAGTGATTATTCTCCTCTTTTCTGCTTTGGTGAGACCTCACTTCGAGTACTGCATTCAGATCTGAGTTTCCCAGTACAAGAAAGATGTGCACTTCTTGGAGGGCCAGAGGAGGGCTGCTAAAATGGTCAGAGGGCTGGCATCTCTCCTATAATGAAAGACTGAGAGAGTTGAGGTTGTTCAGCCTGAAGAAGAAAAGGCTCCCTGGACACCTTATTGTAGCCTTTCAGTACTTAAAGAGGGCTTATAATAAAGACAGGGACAAACTTTTTAGTAGCACAAGGTGTAACGGATTTGAACTGAAAGAAGGTAGATTCAGGTTAGATATAAGAAGACATTTTTTTCCAATGGGAGTGGTGAAACAGTCAAACAGATTGCCCAGAGAGGTGTTAGATTCCCCATCCCAGAAAACAATCAAGGTCAGGTTGGACAGTCCTCTGAGCAACCTTGTCTAGTTGAAGACCCTGATGACAGCAGGGATGACAGGGATGGGCTACATGATCGTTGAAGTTCCTTTGCAATCCAAACCATTCTGTAATTCTACTATTTTAAGTACCAAAGTTTTTCATTTAGCTATGATGGCATTCCATCATGGGCATATGATAGCTCTTGGTCCATGCAATAGGATTATTATATGACTAAACCAGTGTCTTGAAGAGAATTCTGCTGTGGGAAAGATGAGTGGTGAAGCTCAGTGAGCCTTGTGAACACACCTCAGAAGTCCATTTAATCCATCTGAGTGTATTTGCGCAGTATTTAACCTTCTGAAAACAGAACAAAACAAAACAAAACTGATTTCAGATGGAGTTTGTTGTCAAGTATTAGAATACCAATAGATTCGGCTTTTTTCTATTTACTGTACTAAGAAAATATATAATTTGTCTTTAATATAACTTTTATGCAATTCTGGCTTTTATGGACAGAAGAAAGTAAACAATAATAGTAATAACAATAACAGTACCAAAACCAGCAGACATTACTGCCCTGCCTAGTTAATATATAACTATTTATATGCTCTAAGTTTTTGAAAGAGCACTGAAGCAGTGTATTGTAAAATTTAGAGTAACAATGCAATGTTCTAGAAAATGATTAAGGATTTTAATTTCCTATGTTTCACAGTAAAAAAAAATATACTAAAATATTTATGAAAGAAAAATCTCCATAGAGTTTGATGGAGTCTGTTCTGAACACTCCAAGTCCTCCTTGCTATCAGAATCATGAAGTTATTTCTAGAATACAGTCTTACCTTCTCTGGTGTATGCTAATAGGAGCTACAGAGAAAGGATCTCCATCTTACTTCGAAATGAATTATGTCTAGTCACATTATTTGGAAAAATAAGGACAAATTCTAAAAAAAAATCTGGATTCCATGAATAACGTGCAGAGAGAGGGGATTTTAAAAACCTGAAAAACAAATTTAAATTTCACAAATAACTATCGCTCAAGTTCTGTGTCTCACATGGCCTGTCCAATCTGAATACTCATGAATAGAAATTATTAAACAACTTTGTAAATTTAAAGCAACATTGAAAACTGTTCACATCCCTGACAGATGCACTGAAAGCATAATGTATGCTACTGAGAGAGTTCTGCATATATAAACTGATTATATTTATTTGCATTAGTCTGAGTTGCTAAAGATGAGTTGAAGGTACAATACAAATTGATTTTAGGGACTGTTCTATGTGCTTTGGTTTCAGGAGTGATCTTGATTTTGGTTAGTACTTGTTAGCAGATTCTTGGAAGGTAGCCTATTGAAAGTTGAAAGAAAAAAAGAAAGAAATGAGTGTAGGGAAAGCTTAGCTCTACTGGAAACACACAAATGAAAGCAGTCTTCTGTTTTGCAAATACAGTGTATTTTCTGAGAGCACTGAAAAGCTCTCTGAGGAATGAAACATTTGTGAGAGTGCAAAAGGGGTTTTAGCTTTTTTTTATTGCTATGACATTAACATAACTTAACAAGCTTCAAACACTGGAAGTAGGTTAACAGGATTAATGTTTAGTTTTAGGTGATTAACAGACTACTTGCAGAGCAGTCTTATTTCTGGTATGTGAGAAAAAATGAAAGTATAATGAAGTCGTACATGAAATTGAGTTTCATCTTGAGGAATTGACTTTTCATTAACCATTTAAATAGTAAGTGATGATTAAAACACAGAGCAATTCACTCAAAACTCCCATTTATTTAGTTCCACTAGATTTATATTCAAAGATTAAGTGGGTTGCAGAGATCAGCATAGTTATCCGAGTGACTGGCATCAGATAAAAATCTAAGAGTATGGTGAGATTTTTTTGGTTCAAATTCAAAAATGACGTGAGTGGGTTTCTTGCCAAAACCTCTGTTACACATACCATAAATCAATCTTGGAGCTAAAGCCTGTTCTCAGTATTTATCGGGGTTTTCATGTAATCAATACAGATTTGCACATGTGTAATGTAAAGTGTGTAGAAGTAGAATACAAAATGGGAACACTAGATGAAGTAATGTAACTTATTAATTTTCATTGGGATAGGGAGCTACAACATATATTGAAAGTAGCAAAGAAGAAAACAGCATGAAAATAATTAGCACTATTTTAAAATAAATGATTTTTCCCCCTTTGCATATTTCTATGAATTTCCTCTCCTGCAGTGATTATACCACTTATTTTATTATAGATCCCTTACAATGCATGCTGTAGCTGTATGAAAGAATTTCCAGTGGTGCACTGAAACTTCTATTTTAGTTTTGTGCTTTCCTTACCAATTTAAATGAAACAGGATTTTCCCTCATGCAGTTTCTAAAACGCAGGTTTAAGAAATTTCACCATAACTGTTCTAGATTATCCATACCTTCTTTGTTCTTTTTATAAAAATCTTTTCTCTCTGCACATCACATTGAGCAGCATCTAAATCTCTACAGGGGACTGGATATTTAGAGACCTTAAGGCCTATTACCTTGTCAAAGAAAAAAATCAGATTGGTTTGAAATGATATGCCCTTTAAAATTAATTTTGACTGTTTCTTATCACACCATTATACTCTAGATATTTGTTTATAATGTATTTATTATTTGTTCTTTTATTGTTCTAGAAACTGAATTTAGATTTGCAATTTTATAGCTATTCATTCTCTACCTTTCAAAGGTAGACATGATAGCATAAGTTGAAGTCTAAGCTGCATCTAAATTAAACACTTAAGTTTACTGCTTACCTAGTGAGGTAGCTACTTGCTATTATTTGGTCTAAAAATTCTTGTTGTCTAAATTTAGTAACATTTACGTGCTCATAAATGCCTTCCCTGAGTCAGATACAACCTAAATTTCAGGTCAAAACCCATCTAAATGCGGTTGTAAATGTCTGTAACATTTGTTGCTGGAAAGTGTTTCACTTCACTACATTGACTACTGTGATTGACTGTCCTAGAGCCTTCACTCAGATCCTGTGACAGGATGGCCTAACTCTCCATGGCTGTCTTTCTTGCCTCTCCTGGACAGAATTCTGTCTTTGCTGTTGGCGTTGTGAAAAAACTGACCTTTTTGTTTTGGCTACTCTTGTGTTATATGTTGAAGACTCTCCATCTATAATAGCTAGAGTCCCCCTTCTTTTTCATCTTTTCAAGTACAATTAGATCTATTTTTAATTCTTTCTTAGTTCAGAAATACCACTGAATGTACCATAAAACTCATGGTTTCTGCACTCTTTTATATAGATACAATAGTTTTTAAACATTCCAGACGAAATACAGTTTATAAAAATAACATACCAGACTGTTATTTAAAAATACCAGACCAGATACATGAAATTTGTGATTTTCTATGCTTTTTACTCTAGCATGGAAAACCTAGAAGTTTTGGGCATGAAAGTATTGGTCTTTTCATGAATCAGAGTCTCTGTAAGTCCGTATGCACAGCTAGCAGGAAAATAACCAGCTATTAATGGAAACAGTTGAAACTAGTCCACTTCCATCAACACTTTGGTTTCTGCACTTTCCAAAATACTCTTCAGAGCTGGCTGACAGAATGCATATATTACATGTAAGGAGTAAGTTAGAAAGATACCTTGTGAAGGTGCTTCAAAGAATTTGTAAAGGAAGGATACACAAGTGCATATGATACTCGTTTCCTGTCCCTTGTAGGTATGCCAGATGGGTTTGCACAGAGATTAAATTATCTTCAATAATTAGAGCAATTTAATTGAATTTGTACATACATGTAAAATTATTCTTCTCTATCTGTTACAATTTGAAACTATTTTATAGAGACAGAAGTTCCTCAAAGCCTATTGGGCTTTTTCTATTAAGCCTACACACAATATTTTGTGATAAAAATAAAAATAAAAATGTTCCTTTGTCTATTTCTAAGTCAGGTTCCAGCTTAATTGTCTATGGTGAAATAGTAAAGAAAAATAAACCCCCAAAGCTCTGTTCCTGCAAAGCACTGGCTGATGAATAGCTCAAATTTCTATAATACAAACATTTGTTGAATTAATTACTTTTCCTCACGTAAGTGGGAAATGGTCACAAGCATGAAGCTCTTGGATAGACAAAACAGCATTTATCTGCGGATTCATCCAAAATGGAGAGGCTAATATGTAGAGCTTGTACCCTGGTAAGTGAGAACAATTACCACTATTTGTCATAGAAACAATGTAGGAGCATTTCAGGGAGCTTGAGGGAGTGGTAAGAAAAAGTACGAGCATCTATGTATTTGTTTAGGTGAGGCCAGTGGTTTATTCCTTTGAATTTTGTTGTTAGTGTTGAAGTTCAGATAGGAGTCTGTGTTGCTGAAGACAATCCTGCTGCCATAAGTATTCATTTCTATTTGGCAGCTCTAAACTGAGGATGTTTATTTTGCTCTACTGATCAAGAATTCACTGAAGCCACAAAATGAGACTAACAATGTCTTAAAATACTTCGGAAGAGTTTTCATGTCCTTTTCCAAAATTTAGGCTGGAACTTATCCATCCAAAGGATGGTAGTTAATTTATAAGGGATTCCAACAAAAATACCCATTTCTTCCTTTATTAGATCTAAGAAGGAAATGTCCATTTTGCTATGGTGTTTTCTGTCTTGGCACTACTGGACTGACAGGCAGCTAAGAACCAAGTTTGCTCAGTGTACCAAGTTCTGGAGTTCTGATTAAAACTGCATCTGGGGCCTCTATCACTCTCCCTGCTATACATTGATTTTATGCTAATATCTAATTGGAAGCTTAAGGTTCTTCTGTAATTTCGTGCATTTATACTGGAAAACCGGCCTGCAATTTTAAAGCGGAGACTTCAGTGTACCCATGAGTAATGTCATGAATTGGGGAAGGATTTTCTGTTATTCCACTCTTAATTCATGATTGTCTATACACTGTTAAATTCCAGGGGGAAAACCTAAACATTTTCCTAAAATTTTCTGCCTTACAGAAAGCATGTGGCTCATTCACCTCATCTTAATGTTGAGCACCAGTGATGTTTTTAGTGATGGAGGCCTGCTAAAATGAAAGGAAGACCAACCAGCTGGAAGAATGCCGATTGTGATGTGGGTGTTCCCAGCTCCAGGTTTCTTCTTGAATAACATGAGATTGATGCATATTACCTATAATCTGTCCATTTTCTATCATAGTTTTGTGCATTAAACTGATGTGTTGGCAGCATAAACTTCCTTGTGTTCATGTGGACAGAAATTCAAATGGAAGCTTTAATAGTCCCTAAACATAACTGATGAGCAATAATTCTAGAATTAAAGTGATACAGAAATATATTTTATAGAGGAATTAAGCTCTAGATTAAAAAAAACAACCAGCAAACCCCCCAACATCCATCCCACATCCCCCCAAAGCCACCCCAACCCTAAAAGAAACCAAAAACACACCACCAAACAGCAATCAATGAAATTTGGATCTTTTTATGAAAGATGATGGTGATGTTTACTGTATATGTAATGCACATATACATGTATACAATGTACTGTATACTTACAGCTGAAGAGTGGTTGTCTGGTCAAACATTGAATATCATCTTCTGAGGAGGTGGCTTACAACCACTTGAAGTGTTAAGACATGGCTTTTGGTATTTTGAGAAGACAAGCATTCCAGTAAGTAAAAATGCAAGTTAATTGTTTTCTAAAAAAGGAAAAGTATAGATCTTGAATCTTGAAACAGTATAAATGACATCTAGACAAAAATGGTGTCATTTCATAAAGTACAGCAACAGAAAACTACTTTCTTAGGTCTGAATCTATTTCCAACTGGTTACTGGCCTGCTTTGGAAACCATAAAATAGGTAAATAAACAACTACCATTGCTTGAAAAAAACAACAATAAAAGAATCCCCTCTATCATTGTCTTAGAATACATAGAAGAATTTAGATATTGTCTACGAAATACAACTTGAACTTTGAAATTATTGATTTTTATCTTTATTTTTGGAGGAGAAGGGGAGGAAATATCTTATATCTAGGTGTAAGAAACAATATTACTTTGAGCAAAACTATTAATTTAATTTCTGTAGCAGTAGTGCAGTAATATTAATTAGACAGTGTTCATGTAATTTTTTTTCCTTAAAAGTGTCACATTTCTGTGTAAGAATTATATGAACAAACAGTCATACTCAAAATGTCTTTGTCAGTTTTTATCATTATCCTATTAGAAAAGATACCATGATACAGTTAGTATCTACAGTAGAAAACTAGTGTAATGTAACACATGCAGTGTTCATTACTGGGGCTGGGTGGGGGGAAGTGGGGGAGAGAAGAGTAATAATCCAAGGAAATGGTGTGAGAATAATTTACTGTTTGAAACTTGTTCATTCAGACTTCTGCATCAGCAATATATTTCTAGAGAATTAAATCGGTTCCTGAATAAAAGAGATGACAACTGAACAATAAACACCAAGAATTTCTTTAAAATTAAAAAAAAATTACACATATTCTAATCTCAAATTACATATACAACATATAAAATATGACAAAGAAAAATGTTTTATGCAGAGGTATAGTACATTAAAATAGTTTGTCAAATAGCTAATGTATTCTCTTTTTTTTTCTATATTTTTTCCTAAACTATTACACTAAGAGTAACTTTTCTCTAGAAGATGCAAAATGAGTTGCACCTCATTTATCATGTTTCTAAAATTGTGAGATGTAAGAGGAGGACAAAATAAAGATTGATTGCTCTTTAACCTCCTAGGAGAGAGTTAGGCAGTAAATTATCACATCAAAGAAGATCAGCACTGCCTTTAGCCAGAGATTTTAACAGATGTGATTCTAGATACTGTTTTTGTCACTCTTGTTGATGTTTGTCTGAGGTAGCTTGTGAGGACGTGTGTTTTATGAGGTCTTTCCCATGGAGCTAAGAAATCTGTCTGTAATAGAATTTAGGCCTTCACTTAAAGAATTCAGAATATTTCTTTTTAGCTTTACAAAATCTTAAATTTAGGTGGAAAGGCAGTTCTCAGAACCATTTGTAAGGAGCAGATGAAATGTCTCTACAGGGTGTTTTTTTTGTGAATGTCTATTTCCTCCATGGAATTTTCTGCATCATTTTTTTCTTCAATTCCTATATATCTTAAAATTTCAATTTTGGTGTCTATCAGCTTTCTAGATCTTTTGTAGGTGATGTATTCTTTTTTTTCTCACTATCTCTGTCAAATAACTTCACAAGAAAATTGGAGAGATGCAGCATAAACTAGAGTAGTCCAACTGGAGGTCAGATCTAATTGGCAGAAAGCTTTTATATGGCTAAATCTATTCTAGGTCAGGACTCTAGAAAAAGTGATTAGTGATTATTGATGCCCCTGAGGTCACAGAATGTGTTCACTAATAGGTACTTTCAACATGCAACCTAAAGTGCTGCAAAGATGAAAAAATATACCTAAAGCTAAAGCTTTGCTTCTATAGTGACGTCTGGGTACATCCCAAACATTGTATAGATTAGTACATATGTTTCTTTGGAAACACTGGCCTTCAGACAGACAACAGTTTGTGCCTACTCCTGTGCTTGTCTTGAACTCTGTGCAGGTCCATGTAACTTTGCATGTGCATAAAAATTTGTCTCGTCTGGAATTCTGCTTTTACCTGTTTCCCACTTGTAACAAAAAAAGTGCCAGATTTCTATTCCTTATACTGGTTTTGCAAAACTGCTTTAACATTTAGCATATTTTTTAAAAGCTCCAAAATAAATTAATATTAAATATGCTTCAATTCAAATCACAAGGCAAACAGACTAACCCTTCATGCTAAATGGTAGTTGAGAGCCCTGGATTAAAAGACACATTTATTCTAGACAATGTGTTGAGCCTTTTGTAACTATTACAATAAGCAGTCTCCCCCATAGAAGAATCACAGCCAGACAACCTCTATTTTGTTTTTCACGTATAGAACTCAGATAAATGAATCCATTAAAATAAAATTCTGTATGTTATAGTAAAATTATTTTAGTACTATCCTTCAGACATTATTAGTTTTCCTATGTACACTTTTGGATCTGTGGTTGTTTCCAGCTGCCATGGAAAGAAACTTTCTTCATCTTCTGAAAACTAACAACAGGGATTTTTGAGAGAACTTTGAAATCATCTTATGCTGCTATTTCAAAAGCTGCCTGAGGAGTTTAGAGAAATATCACTTTCTTTTCAAATAGCTTTTAAGACTAGTACAAAATGTCAGATGAACAAATTCTGCCATTCATCTTCATGTAGTATCTACACATCCAAAAGTGTTAGTTATCACAGTACTACTAATCTAGATTTAAATATATAGAAACATACCTGAATTTGTGAGGGAAAACTCCATTGCTTTTTTTTTACTTCACTCTATACTATGACAGACTTGGCTAATCGTTCTAAACGTGTTGCATATTTGCTACTTCCCATCTGACACTGTACCCTCTTAAAGTCAGAGGTGTTTTAATTCTATACTAAGAATACCATGATAACTAGAATTCTTTCTTCTAAGATTTTCTACTACCTTGAAGATTAACTATAACTAACATTACATCACTTTTCAGAAAAGTCTATTAGACCTGCAGTTTAGCATGACAAACAAGAAGGGCATGATTTAAACAAAAGTTTATCTCAGTCACTCCTTACATTTGTTAGTTTTGAAGCCACTTTTAAAGTGTAATGAGAAGCTTGCTTGAGTGAAGTCCACAGGATGTTAGTCACATTAAAAAGCAAAAAATATAATTAGATACATTAGATAAATAAGATCAAAAATGATAAATTTGCATAACTTGATTTATCTGGTTATCTAGCAACACTCACTTGTGCAATATTTTCCTACTTAATTTGCAGAGAAATTCAGTTCAGAAAGTAAATTCTTCGATGTTTTCCTTGTCAGCATTGGCTAGTTTTCTCAAACATCTCTTCCTTCTTTCTGTTAAAGAGTTATCCTCAGTGTTAGACCGATTATCATACAATGATGAAGTATTTGCACAAACCATAAGAGAAGAGTCTGTGTGCAGTTCATACAATTATATTTGCCTTCTGTAATTCCATTGTGACTCCATATAATAGACCTTGACCTTCACCAGGCACTGCTTTCTAATCAAAAGTGCATCATTTATTCTGATTTATCTCTCTCTGCCTGAAATCAATGGAGTTAGGTCCATGTTGAGAAGATGGAGAAAAGAGTCCATGTGTTACAAAATCTCCTGGATGGAGACATTTCCTTACCTATTGTTTAAGAAGTCCTTCCAAGTTCTCCAATCTTTGGAGATTAATTAAGGGAAACCCTGATCTCCCATTGCTCAGACATAAAAGCTAATTTCTTCTCACAGCACATTAAGTCCAGTTTCCACTGACTTCTCTTCCCTGTTGGATACTGTTTATACCCATGAAGAATTATGTGAATACCCTGAGTAGGTGGCATTTTTCTGACGTTGACTAAACAGGGCAGAGAAGATTGTTTTCTTTAACTCTTTTTGCAGATAGTGATAATTCCAGTCAAATGTACCATATGAATTCTGGCATAACCCTACTGCCTGAGGTTTCTGTTGGTCTTGACTATGATATGCAAAAAAATTTTTGATGGTCATGCTGGCACAGTGGAAGAGCTTGTGAAGAAGGCCTTGGGGAATTCAGTAACCAGATCTCTGAATGAAGAGGAGAAATAAATGAACTGTTTTCTGCTGCTTAAAGTAGCAATAAATTTAGAGAAGACAGAATGATCTAGGGGGATGTAACATTAATAAGTTTTTATTTTCTTGCAGTCAGGATTAAAGTTTTATTTGAAAAGACTTGCCCTCTCCTGGAACAAAGTTGTTACCATTCTTGAATACTTGAAAGCAACACAATTAGAACCGCAAATCTGACATAATTTCATTCTTTGACTATTATCAGGAAAGTAATTATGCCCTCCTTAAATAACTTGTGCAAGCCTGAGCTCCTCCAAGACAAGTAATCATTTGCATACTTATTAATTCTGACATTTTTCTAAGTTTTTTTCTCTCCCCTTCCCATGGTTAGCTCTAATAGTGTTCATGAAATATGTAATTACTATTTAGATATCTAAAACAAAGATCACTCTTGAAAAGCAAAAAATATTAACATTTTTATATCATACTTCATAAATCCTACTTCATCTCTAGCTTCTCAAGAGGGAAGTTTCAAAAAGGAAATAAGTGGATCTCATGGTAACATAATAAAGAAAGTTTGTTTGAAGTAAACTTGAGTATGGGTAAAGTTTATATGGCTTAAAATTTGTTTTCCACATGCACCTGAGACTTGTAACATGTTTTATTAAATGAACAAAATAATCACTACAGTTTAGGAGATAGGATTCCCTCCTCAGTATCTGCCTATTTACTATTTCTGTTATCTTTGTCACAGTTCAGGTCTTTTGATGCAACTGAAATGTAATATATGTTTGTCAATTATTGGATCTTGAACACTAAAGAATACTTGACCAATGCAGGATGTTAGCTGCAGCTATGCAGATGTCTAAAGTTATTTTCTAACTAGCAGCCTAGTTCAATTTTACTGCTTATTGGAAATGATAGGCAAATATGGAGGTTATCATCCTCCCTTCCCTGCTTCCCCCCCATCAGTTCTTGTTTTGACTCAGAAAACATCCTCTGAAAAACACACCATTTCAGGTAAAATATTTACAATATTGGAGAATCTATCACAGATCATAATAAATTCTTTTAAAGCTAAATTGTTCTCAGTGTTAAAAATTAATTTCTTATTTCATGTTTGAATTTGTCTGGCTTCAGTTTTCTGTTCTTAGATGCTGTATCATTTTTTTGCTACAAAGTCAACACAATTTCTAGATTAGTCTAAGTGAATAGTAGGGAAAAATATAGATTTATGAGTTCATTTGCAGGACTATATATGTGGCGTCATGATATCATGAATTTTTTCAACATTTTTTTTACTCCATAATATGTGAGTTACATATACCAGGAAACACGATAGTTCTCCTTTCATATTATATACATACTTCAGAAACCAAAATTGTTTTGTAAATTTTTTTTTAATCAGCTCACAGTAACAAGTTTTCAGGTAGCTGTTAGGGTAAGATATCACAAAGCAATAAAGCTTTCACAAATTGACTGGAACACAATGTCTTTTCATAAGCATCATGACATGAGGATAATTGTTAAGAGTAAAAAGTACTGCATTCAAAATATTTCAAAAACTCTTCTGTGAAGTTTCCATGTGTTGCATTTTCCTAAGGTAGTCCCAAATGAAATCCTGACTCCTAACAATATTGGGGTTTTGGGAAAGTTTGGATTACTGCATGATGTTGTAGCTTTGAGAATAACATTTACTTATTTTATAACTAGTTTAATTTTTACTAAATGTTCCAAGAGATGCAGTGTCTCTCAGGAGTCCTTCACTTCTAATTTATCTTGCTGAACAGATCCAGTTGTACTAATGTGGTTATATTTAGGCACAGATAATTTGATTTTTCTTTAATACTGTTCACTATATTGAATTTATCTCTACTGTAGTTTCTTAAAAAGATTCGGTTTATACCAGACTTTTATTTGAAATATTAAATATTTTATGATGTCTCTTTAATAAAATAAAAATAAAGAAAAAGAAAAGGTTCAGGCTTTCAGCTAGAATTTACATGATTTTAGTAATAATAATCTTTATTGAATCATTACTTCCATTAGTAATAAGAACTCAAACCATTCAGTAAAACTGTGTAACATTAAAAAAAGTTCTGACTGTTAAGATCTCAGGAATTCAAATATTAACTCAAATTCTTCATGGACATCCTGAATGTTTGTTCAGATCCCAGAACACTGAAGTTTGAGTTTTGACAGCAATTTTAATGGATATGGGAGAAGGCTCTTTATCTGTCATTTCATGACTCACCTCAAAATATATCAGCATTATATTATAAACTTAAAACTATTACTGTTGAACAAGAAAAACCACAAAGGTACACAAAGAGAAGAGAATAAAGTCCTTGTATGAAAATGTATAAAGAAGACGCACTAGACAGGCAGCCGAGAGGTTTCTCCATGCCACCAAAAGCATCAGCTTGCCGAATCCAGCATCTCTTCTGTAGCAATAGTCAGTCTCTAATGGTTCAGAGGAGAGTGGGAAAGGGAGCAACCAGAAGGCTCTGATGCATGGAATTAATTACCAGCAGAATAAACAAATCAAATTAAGCAGTGAATAAGTTTCCTTTTCAACCATCTGCTGCTTTCATTCTTAAACAGCAAATGAATTCATGAATTAAATACTTAGCAAAAAAACAGCCTGTAGATGCAACAGTGAATATTGCTGGTGCACCCATGTAATTGCTGCAGGATGGGATGTGTCATGTATTGGATTATATCTTGTATTTATGGCTTTTCCTTTTACTTAAAAAGCAGTAAAGAAGAAAAAGCATCAACTGTAATTTTCAGATAACAGGTATACAACTTCTTAATAAAAATTAAGGAAAAAAATTTTCCAACTGTTCCACATGTTGTGAGATTAGCAATACACATGCTCAAGTTGATGCTTAAAGCCGAAGACCTCCAGATGTTGCTATTATGAAAATCTGTATGCCAACCACTGTATACCATTTCATAGTAATCATAGGCAATATTTTATTTCAGTGACTTTTTCCCCCCATTATTTTTGCTGCATTGTAAATGTTACAGAAACTTGAAGACAGGGAACTTTAAATTAATGTGGATTTGAAAGCTGAAAAGTCAATCAATAACCAAAAGAAATTTATTGTAATGTATAGGTCCTCCTTATTGTTTGGTAACTAAAGGACTTTCTGGTTAGACAGGCTTTGTCTTCTTTTGATTTTGGGTCATCTTCCAGTACTCAGGGTCAAGGTTCTGTTCAGCTTCTCTCCAAATCTGAAACTTTCCAAAGGTTCTTAAATCTACTCTCCTGGTTTCTATGGAAACTCTAAGATATGATATAAAATTGCTGCAGCAGTCATTCTTCAGGCACAATTGAAAACAAAGTAAAAAAGCCTCAAATTTGCTTGTTATTGGCAAGAAAAAAAATTGCGTTGAAGCTGAATATGATTCAAAAAAACCAGTGAATATTATAAAATGTTCTTTCAGTTCACTGGTTTTACAAAACATTATATACCTCTTTTATGCACCAATCATGGTTCTCCCTGTTATTTCTGAAATTTGAAAATGAAAATAACTACTTCATCACCATGACATCAGATTCATCATAAAATTTTCTTTAAAATACTCCCTCAAATATTACTTTCTCTGTTTTCTACATTTCATAGGAATTCATTAGTATATGAGCAACACCTAAATATGAAATAAAAATGTTGACAAAAATATAGTCCTATATCCATAACATTATGGCAGAGTTTTCTCAGTTCTAAGAAGCATCTAAAACAGTAATCAGAGAATTCTGTGGGCCCCAATTTCCCAATCATCATAAACATGGGAAACATTTTAGAAAAGAAAGAAACTTCTCATCTTCCACTGTTCTTTTCAGCCTTCAGAGGAAGGCTTATATTTTCAGGTCCTATTTGCTTCTCAGACTGACTTACATCTTCATTCAATGACTGCTGTATCACATTTTCATGACATTCTTTTTTTCTCATTATTTAAATAAAATAAAAAATTGCACTGATAGTCTTGGAGTGATTATTATTCTATTGTGGTGAAATATTAGCACCATTTAATTCCCTGACAAATATTAAAATTCACTATTAAAGTAAGAACAATTAAAGGAAAAATTTACATTTCCAACTTCATTGCCCAAATTTTATTTTTGATACAGTACTGAAGTGGATCCAATGGAGTAAGGAAAACAAGATCACATCAGAAGGCATGACATCAAAATACTATAATCCTAACAGCTGTAGCAGGTTACAGAAAAGGTATCAGTGAAGATACCAGTGAAGAGTTCAATATTGAGCTTATTTGAATTCTACAGTAGCAAAGTAGTCATTTCTTGATTAATTTCCAATGTAATAAAAGGTATCTCACCACTACCTCTTACTTTCTGAAGTGTTCTTGCAAAGATCTGATACAATATAAAGATACATAAATTAAAAGGAAAAAAAATATTGGGAAAAGGAAAAACATAATGAAGAGATTATTTTTTTCCTGTTGTAGAAATATGCATAAATAATGTACATTGTTTGCATATAGGCCATATGAATAAATATGGGAACATTTATTATCTCTGTTGCTTGAAGATTTTTGCTATACTGTGTGGGAGAGTTTTCAGCCATCAAGGCAAAACATTCCAATTAGATTTTTCTCAATATGCTTCAACACCATTGTCTCTCCACTGAGACTGAATATTTTAGGAAATTGGAAAAAGGCATAAAAGTTAATTGACTTTTCATGGGCACAATAAAAGTAACATTGAAGAGGGTGAGTTTGGTACACCATGGAGAAGGTCACATTATTTCTCTTCTGCCTCTCCTCACCATTTCCTCATTGGGAAACATAACCATTCTGACATTTAACACAGTGCCTGGCTCAAAGAAATTCAACTTTGACAGCATTGCAGAAGAATTCCAGTGTGAGTTTGCAGGTTATTTACCTTGAATAGCTAGATACTAGCTGGAATCAGTATCAAGTTGGCATTGCATTGTTGTCCTGGTTTGAGGTAAAACAGAACTAATTTTCTATTCAGTAATTTTACTTTTCCAACTGGGCCTCTTCTAACTAACTAGGCTCTGAAATTAACAGCATATTGTTCAGAAACTGTTCACTCTCACAGTGATAAGACCTGATTAT
>BJBW01015718.1:0-25010 GCA_004320125.1 Scolopax mira
GGGTCTTCCTTCTTGCCCTTTTTGAAGACTGGAGTGATGCTGGCCTTCCTCCAGTCTCCAGTCACCTCTCCTGTTCTCCAACTCTCCTGTTCTCTCTCTCTACTTTGCTTAATAACTGTCCATCTCTGTTTAGAGGGAAGTGGGCACCCCTGCCTACTTGCATTTCTAAAGAAGGATGTGTAACAGACTTCTGTTTCCTCCTCTGGGACTGAATTACAGATGCAATCAACTCAGCACCATATAGAAAGACAAAACAAGCCTTGTACAACAGATAACTTCTCAACCTGAGGCAAGGCAATGATCAAACCTCATTGGGGTTCACTTCTGTGACCAGTGAAATGCAGATGTGCAGATTCTTAAAGAAGCTGGAACCTCCTTTCAGCATCAATCCATTTATCAAAAGTTTCTCTTGGAAACTTGGAATCTGTCTGAACTTTGGTACAAATGATTTAAAACAAACTCTGAAACTCAGCAAGTTTCAGGTAGCTCGAGGTTACAAGCACTTGAAAGAGCTCCTGAAGTGGCTCCAGTTGTCAAAGGAAGTTAGCACAAGCAGATTTTTTTCACAAGGATTTGCTTACCGAAATCCCACATGCTGCACACTTCTTGCCAAATCGCTGCAGAAACTTCTGCCAGAAAGGAATACTCACAGCTGCTGATACCTACAATGGACAAAAAAAACCCGTATCTGTACTGTCTTCTTCAGCTGCAGAGCTCACAGAAATCTTTTTGGCTAATGCATTACGGTCTGAAAGGAAGATGAACTTGCAGATTCCTGTTTCTCCTCATCCTTTGAATGTTTTGGGGTTTTTTTTTGTTTTGATTCACTATTATATATTACAAAAAATACCTATCTGTATTGGTATACAGAGAGAGGTATACCCTGAGAGGGTTTTCCACAGATGGAAGTATCTTAAAATTTCCTTTTCCTAATGTAAGACACAGCAGTTAAAGTTATATATGACACAGTCATTAAAGTTCAAACATATTGCAAATTGTTATACTTTGTGCTTCACAATACCTTTTGCCTCATGAGCCAAACATGAGAAATGACAAATGAATTAAGCTCTATGTCATTATGCAGGAGAAAAGCTGAAGCACAAGATACACTTATCTTGAGACATACTTAGAGTACCTATCCCATACTACATGTTTATTCTCAGGAACACCCTGTAAGAGAAATATTTGCTTACAGTCAACATCACCGTGTCTTATATCGTAATACTCACTTGGTAGCAGCAATAACCACAGGCAACATGGTACCAATACAATGAAGTATTGCTACTCATGACAGTCTTTACAATTGACTTAAATTCAGTTGTCATCTCATTGTTGCAGTTATATTTGATTTTTTACTGACTTCAACTCCACTATTTCTTATCTCCTTTCTTGGTGTCCATTACTTGCAGAGCCTGAAGATACCCAAGAGTCACTCCTTGCTCTCCAATATTGTGGTTTTAACAATTAGAAAACATCTGTCTTATAATGTGGGAAAGGAAGACTCAAGAAAGGGTAGAAAGGGTGGGAGGCTGCAACCAAGAAGTGGAAATGACATTACCCTAAGATGGTTCCACAAAGTCTCTGTGTCAAATGGCTCAGAAGCCATGCAACAGCTTCCCTGAAAATCACTGCTGCAGTATTCTATATGGTAGGCAACTTCTATGGTAGTCTACAAAATATTTCAAAAGTGCAGTACATGCCCATCCCAGTAATTATGCAGCATTAATTGTTCTACTTGTGTTTAAAGGACTGTGGCCAGAAGGATGAAAACAGTATTTTTTGACTAATACTACTTGCAATCATAAAGTAAATCATGGAATACAGGAATAGTGTGTAATCTCACTTTTAAGTACCTAAGCAAGCAGAATTCTACCCCTGCATATCAAGAGAAAAGGTTCTGTAAAAGGATCTTTTTATCACACTACCAATTGCTCTAGAGAAGAATCTTCACATCTCTGGATGTTTCAAATATTTATCCTTGCCAGCTGCCTGGCCCAGAAGGCTCATGAGTGTGAATACCAAAATTAAAGTTGTTTAATTTTCAGTATATCAGACTAGGGAAAGGAAAAAAGGAGCTACAGCAGCTTTTGCCTTTTACAGGAGCAGGAAGTAACTTACAGGTAAAAGCAACAAGGAATGAATTAAAAGCTCCAAAGCATTAATTTTTTTAGTACAGTAGAGAACACCAGCTTTATTTCAAACAGGCAGTGCAAAAGATAGTGTAGCTTCTTAACAGCTCTGTCCAGACAAAATAATATTCTTGTCTTCTGTTATTTTGTGCCAAAACCCAGTGAGAACCAGTTATGAAATAGAAAGATGGGAGGGAAGTGCAACTCACCAAGATGGTCACTACCAAATACTGGAAGTGATTGCGAAGACCAGCAGCATGAGTGCAGAATAGGACAAAGTTGCTCTGCTCCAGCTGTTGAATTGAAGACATTTGGTGACAACCAAAAAGGAAAGGAAAACCAAAAAGACAAAAAATGGTGTCCCGCCCCATACTAGATAAACACAGTTGTGACTGATCTGTTAAATGTTGGGTTTGGGAGTCTCATATTTTCCCCGTTTGCAAACATTTAAAGAAGCAATAACTCTCCTGGTGTCACCAAAGTAATATAGGAATAATGTCAGGGCAAATAAAAAGAGACAAATCATGTACCTAATGCAGCATAAAAATGACCAAAACAAGAACTACCTTACAAGAGGATTGTCTAAAGGCTTTATTCCCTGTGTTGCAATTGCCTTGTGGTTTTGTCACAGCCACAGCTGCAGATTACTGCAATAAATTGCCTTTCCTTTTCCATAGCAATGCCATAAATCTTTAATCACAACCTCTGACTCCAAAACAAGTTACTCCAAAACAAGCTGGGATTATGCTCACGACAACTTTCCATAGTAAAGCAGCTGCCTGCTGGGTTTGTATACAACTTTGGCTATAGAGTGTAGCTTTGGGTCAAATATCTCCATAAGTCTGAGCACACATTGGAGGAGTTTCACTGTGTATAACTGTAGAGTTATGAAGCCACTGCCACCTTGCATTTGCAGAACTCAGGGGGGTTCTGCAGAAGCAGAATGACAGAGGAGGATTTAACACATGTGCCACAGCAGTATGATTAACTCTTGCTCCTTTGTGTGCTTGTAGATTTTAAATGGTCAATCATGTGCATACAAACTAGGATAAAAGTTATATCCCTTCTCCATTGCCCCCAAAGCCTTCCCTATCTTGTCCTCCCTTTTACACTGCCTTCTTTTTAGATGTAGACTATCACACTCTGGGACTGTGGACAATGCATCTTTACCTGCCTATTCCTTCACTTATCAGTAATCTACTCACTGAATTCCATGAAGTCAGTGTCCCTCCCTTGAATAACAATAGCAAGGGTTGCTCATGCTGGCTGAACCCGAGCAATACAGCTTCCAGCTTCTGCCTCCCCTCACACCTCTGCTCCAGTCTGTACAAATAGAAAATTAAAGAGATATGGACTGACAGAAGATCTTTTCCTGTCTGGGTGTTGCCAGTGAGTAGCTGGCTGCCAGCAATCAGCTGTGTTACTGAGTGGATGCTGGAAGGATCTGGAGCATAAGACACTTTTCATCTTCTCCCTGTCTCTGCTGTTGCTCCCTGGTGCCTGCAGCTCCCAGATGCAGGCAGAAATCCTTTTGCTACTGTTTCACATCCTTGGGCCTTCCAGCATGGACTGACAGATACAGGACAGCCTACTAAGTGTGCCCAAAACCAGGCCAACGAGAAACTTCAGTGCTTCTTTGGCAAACAGGCTTTTAAGTAGTCCTTCCAAGGAACTGACTGATTCACCAGGACTGCTGGTGAACACAGTGCTGCCCTCTTACAGGCCCTGTTCTTCCCTTCTGTCTTGATATTCACCTGATCAATAGGTCATGTGACTAAGAGTCTGTTGACAAACGTGAATATTACTGGCTTTTCAAAATAAAGCCAGTTTCAACTGATATGTTCACATTAAAATAACATATTTTTGAGCATAGCTCAATAATCAAACTTTGAAAAGAGTGCTGGACTATGGAGAGTAAGGGTTTCTTACTGAGTGTTTTTTTACAGGTCCTCTCTATGGAAGGACATATTGCATCTTTTTGCGAGAGCCACATTAAACTGCAGGTTCTCATTTGAAAATTAACTCCATCTATCTCTGAGATGGGTAAGATCTCCTGCCTCTGAACATCACCTTACTCTGACCTAATCCTTCTGTGACAAAAGACTCCATAAGAATCAGTTCAGCCACTATCTGAGAGCAGCCACCTATGCAAAGGAAAGGGGCAATGGTTTGAAGTGGCACATACTATAGAGAAGAACAGAGAAAAGAGAAAAAGCATTCTCTAAGCAACTGAAACCACAGGACACTGTAGCTGGGTAACATATAATGACCTAATCTGGGCCACTACGACTAGTTCCTCACCTTTTATGACAAAAAAAAAAAAAAAAAAAAAAAAAACAAAGAAGCCCTCTTTAAATGGTCAGGACTTCAAGTTTTGCTTCTCATTTGAAAGAACCATCTCCAGCCACACAGGCCCCCAGGCAACAAAAGAAGGGCCTTTGGTTCCCTACTGATTTCTAGGGAAAGGCACCACCCCCTAGATCACAACCTCCAGTCACCAGCCAAAGGTTATTTTCATTTTAGCTGCTGCAGACTCTCCCATGCTGGGACTGGAATGAGGCCAACACACAGACTTAGAGAGTCTGAAGTTACCTGAACTGCTGTCGAGATGAGAAGAAATGAAGCTGTAAGCTTCACATATGGACCATGCTTCATGGTGAGTCCAAGCCCCTTACAAAAAGGAATTGCTCTGTCTGAATTTAAGGCATAAGGATCTAAGAGGAACAGAATACATAAAATAACAATCTTTTTCATAAATGAATGTGAAATTATTATTATTAAATCTAGGCATACTTAAATATATCTTACCATCTTTTTCCTTTACTCCGAGAAAAAGAATGACAATTCCAAGAAGATACACACCTCCTATGACCCCTGCTGCTATCATATAAACTTTTGCCTTTGGAAAGAAAAAGACATATATGAAATTGTGACAGTAGAATGACAAGTTATTATGAAAATTTCAATCTCTTTCTGGTGAGTCATCTGCAAATGAAGAAATGCCCGTCTACATACAGCCAACTGTCTGTCTTTTACTCCTCTGAAAAATGTTCACTTCTGCAGTTCATTTATAAACAACACCTACTTTAGGATAAATCCAGGGTATGTAAGTATATATTTCTTGCCCAAAAAAAGGAGCTGTGAACAAAAGGACTACTGTGTTAGCAACTTGAATGTTTTAAAAATTTGCTTATGTTGAGACTAGCTACAGACACATACAGTCATCTATCAGAAACATGCAGCATCCCTAGAGTGATTCTGATTTTCAGTAAATCCAGTGGATCTAGTAACACAGACCACAAAATCTGTCTGTGTCTATGCTGGGTATAAAGGCCTCGGTACTGATCTAAACATAATTATTACAGTTATTGCATTTATACACACTGATAATAAAATCTTCCTTTAGGCTCTAATGAATTTCAGAAATCACACTTTCATGTCAATGTTTTGAGAATACGATAGCTTGCATGCTTGTTTTCCCAGTTACTTAGTGAAATATTTGAGCATATTCAAAAATCTTTGCTTCCAATTAACCAGGGAAACAAAAGCCTCCAAGGATACCCCACACACCATTAGATCACATTTATTGTTTTTAAGTTTGATCACACTGATCCTTGAATAAAGCTTAAAAAAATTCTTTTGCTTTATTTAGTATTCTGTAATAATACAATTTTAAACTGTAAATCAGCCCTTAGTGAAAAAAAAGGGTGGCCATATAACTCCTAGATACTTTATGGTTTGGCATCTTCAGCAAAGCTCCTCGGTGTAATTCTGCTGCCACGCTGAGAAGGGGTTGTAAAGACACAGATGGGAAGCCTCTGAAGAAGGTCAGTGTCTCATGTTCCTGCTCATCCAGCTGGATATGATATGGTGTTATAGAACCAGCCCCACCCCTCTTCCTAAGAGATTTTAGAGTGCTCCTATTGACACTTACTTGATGAGAGAGGGGATCCGAGGGGTCTGGAAAGCTGGGAGCGTCATACCAGGGGTCGGTTGTGTTTACTGGGGGAGTCACAGTGCAGTGATGAGAGACATGAGCACTGGCCACAATCTGCCCCTGAAGCGCAGCTCCAATCAAGGTCCCAAGCACTTCCATGGTCATTCCTAAAGAAAAAAAGCACAAAGGGGCACTGAGGATGAGAAAGAACTGATTCCTCCACCATCTGCAAGCTTGCTCATTTGTTTTAATGAAGAGAAACCCCATCAAACCATTTTCTTTTACAGGGAACAAATGGAAAAAGCAGTACCAAGAACAGCAGAACCGGAAGGTCAGAAATAGAACAAATTCAAGGAAAGAGAGTTTTGTCATCTATTTTCTGATCAGCTTTTAGAAGCCTTCATGGAAGAGCCTCTTTTATAGAGGCTGCATGATGTATACGGCTGAGATTAAGAGCCACAGGGGGATGGCATAGAAACCTTTCATATTGAGGACCAGAGCAGAACCACACTGTAAATTTTGACTGCCATTTTTGCAAAGCAGGACTTGGAGCCATAACATCAGACTTTTCATCTCAAAGTCTGCAAAGACAGAAACTTGTGAAACATTTTTCAAGCCACTTATCTGCTCAGTCCTCCAGGTTCTCCAACTGTAAAATAAAAATGACACTTATCTCAGCTTCTGGTGGAAATAATACAGCTGCAAAGCTCTTGAAAACAGCAGATACTGTTCTTAACTGCCTAAGGACACACTCAGGCAGAACTAGCTACCTTGGCCTTAGAGAATGATCACTTCAAGTACCATCAGAACAAGGGATGATCTGAAAAAAACCTACTGAAGTCTCCATTTGGGAAAGCAAAGATCTAACCATGGCCATCCAGATCATGCTTCACATATTCAGAATTAGTCAATGAGGCAGATATATGTTACAGCTCCGTTGCAGGCCAGTGGTGAGTAATCTGGGTTCTAGATCCTTCTCACCCTGAGGGATTTCAAGCCTACCACTCTTGCTTTCATGCAATATGGCCACAGCCAGCATCCCCATGGCACAAAGATAAACTGAATCCCTGTCTTAGCTCCAGACACTATTTATGCAGTTTGTGTAAAGATATATAGGGTTGTATACATGAACAGATTAGCAACAGTGACCAAGACTCCCTGTTTATGAGAGAATGCTCTTCTTGATGACCTAAACACAAGGGTTTTTTCTACTTATTCTCTCTTGGTGGCTCCAGGGGTCCTATGTTCCTTTCTCAAAAGCACCATGGGGGATTTTTAGGATTATTAGGGACCTGGAGCATCTCCCTTATGAGGAGAGGCTGAGGGACTTGGGTCTTTTTAGTCTAGGAAGAGAAGGCTGAGGGGGGATCTTATCAATGCTTATAAATACTTAAAAGGTGGGTGTCAAAAGGATGGGGCTAACCTTTTTTTTCAGAGGAAATGGGCAGAAACTTGAATATAAGAAGTTCCACCTAAACATGAGGAGGACTTTCTTTACTTTGAGGGTGGCAAAGCACCAGAGTGGGCTGCCCAGAGAGGTGGTGGAGTCTCCTTCTCTGGAGACATTCAAAACCCACCTGGACATGTTCCTACGCAACCTGCTCTGGGTGGACCTGCTTTGTCAGGAGGGTTGGACTAGATGATCTCCAGAGGTCCCTTCCAACCCCATCTGACTCTGTGATTTTGAAGGGCTGCTTCCAGACTGGTCTCTGGCCTGGTGATTATCTTATTCTCCCTGGGAAGTGATAGGCATTTCAGAAGATCATAGGTTCCAGTTTATTCAAGTTCCCTGCTCTGTAACAGCCTTCCTAGCTGGCCTTGGACACATGTCTTTTCATGTATCCATGGAAAAGAATAAAAGTACCTCTCCACCTAACAGGCAGACAGCACAGTAATGAGGGCTGTATGTAACTATGGAAGATCAAGCAAGGAAAAAGAAATAGAGGCCCCCTGGGAGACCTTGGATTGTTTGAACTGTTGCTTCTATGTTCCCAAACAGACATTGCTTCTGACTGGAAAATGTGAGGCTTCATGTAACATTAATTTAAATCAATGGGAAGTTAAAAAAAAAAAAAGTTTCTTCCCTAAACTTCACAGCCAGTCTCACTAGTAATGTTACAATTCAGTCCATACACACAAAAATGCTGGCAGATGGTGAAAATTCTCACCTCAACCTGATATGAAATGTTTGGATACAAACTAGTCTCAGTTGGGCCTTGCAGAGCTTCCAAGCTGTTGACTACTCAGTGCAAAAGTAATGCACCTGAGCCACACCTTTCATTCAAAACACCACCTGCACATTTATAACCTTTATCTAGGGCTCCATATCTACACTTGACCAAGCACTTGCATAGAATAAAACTCAGAAGCATCATTAGAGGCAACAGAAATACAACCATTATAAAACCTCACTTCATAAGAACTAGCAAGATCTGAGCAACAGGCATATTTCAAAATTCTTGTGCGGTCAGAATTTGCAATGTAGTACCTTCCACCTTAGCCAAGAAAGCTGATCTTTCAGAAAGGAGATCATACCTTGAAGTAAGTTATATTTGCCCAGAATATAAGTTGTATTTATGTTAAGGCAACCTTGGAATCCAGTTTTTCTACCTTGCATTCATAGTAAGGAGCAGGACAAAATTTATAGTAAGTAGTTCTGCTTGTCTCCAGTAGAGGGTAATGGAACCTCTGATCCCAACTTCTTTTTTGAAAGCATACTTTGTATTATACAGCTGGTTTTCTTTAAACAGCTGAAAAAAATGCCTGAACAACTGACTGCATCCAAGAAAGTCACCAACAAGAATTCTCTATGAAACCCAAAGAGAGGCAAAAGTGTAAAACACTTGTTTAAAAAAAAGTGGGGAAAAAATTTATCACATAATCATAACCATTACAAGAAAAGTTGGCTCCAAACAAATATAATTTCAAAATATACAAAAATACGGACATTTGAAAAGCTAAAACTATGGTTCATTCCACCACCCTAACTTGGCTTAGGAGAATAGCTGGACACTCAAAAGTTAAACCCTTTCTGAACAATAAAATGAGACTATAAATGTATAACACCTCTCAGCCATGGAGTTCAACAGCTTTTATGAGCAAAAATTTCACATGCCTATGAAGCCTTGCATGGGACTAGCAGACAGGAAAGCAGATTTATTTGGATCACAGCCTCTGAAGACATAAAACCAGACAATAGAAAACACTAGGTACATGGATTTAGTCAGAATTTAGGCCAGATGACTCAGAATATAGTCAGTGCCAAAGAATATAACACAACTGGAATCTCCTGCTGTTTAATCCTGTCCTATGACTGCTAGTCCAGACTTTCTCCTGAGATAGTTGATGATAATGCAAATTACAACTGTTCCATGTGCTGGAAGGGGATTGGGTTGCTCAGGGAGTATTGTATTCAGAATTTCTGACACTTTTTTTTTAGCACTTCAGGCCATTTCATTGTGCCTCTATCATCTAGTTTTCAACATACTCAAGCAAGTATGTTGATGGTTAGAAGGACTAATGGAAGAGAAAAGGACTCTGGTTAGGAAGAGAAAAGAGATGCAACAAAAAAATTAGAAGTTGTTCTAAAGCAACACTGAAGGACAAGTTAAGACATAGAAAAGTCTTTCATGGGATATTTGACTCTCTTCTCTTTAACTTGCTTAATGTTGGTGGTCATGAGAGACAGCAGGTACATAGTGAAGAATAAGAATAGGGCGTGAGAACCAAAGTGAAGAGAGTAGGAACTGAAGAAACTGTTCTTATGTTCAATGTATGATCTATACAGGAAATCCTGAAAATATTGCACTTTTTTGGTCCCACCAATCTGCTTCAAAGCAAAAATTTTGCCTGGTTGTGATTGTTGTAGAGCTGGTGATGTTCCAGAGCTAGTCTGGAAGCCCTCATTCTTTTAACTAACACAGTCAGAGTACTAGTTATATAAAAGCAAGATATGTCTTTAAACTACCTGGTGTATGTTAGAATTAAATAAAAGCAGATGAAATAAAAAGAGATATTTCAGCAGGTGTGAACATGCACACAAAATTACGCTCCTTTTTTGGTGAGGATGTCTTGATTCTCTGAGTTCTAGGGTTTTTTTTTCAAAGAAAATAGTTTTGGGATTTGAATTTATAACATGAAACACATGAACCTAAGGAAATCTGAATATTACCCCTATACCTAAATACTCAAAATTGCTTTCAGACTTTCTTTAATTGAATGTTAAAGAAATCAGCACTTTGGTTTTTTCCCCTACAAATCACCTTTGAATTAAATCATTCCCTACCCTGGCTTGGGTAAGAGTGACTTTTATTGTTTCATCTGGCTAGCAATAAACCAGTTTGTAGCTAATGAGACTATTTGAGACAATAAAACATTAATGCCTCCTATTTAGCTAGAAAAAATGAAGCATTTACAAAGACAAAATATTTTTCATTGGGTATTAGAAATCTCATATAAAAGTCCAGTTTAGGGACATAAACCATTAGGAACTTCCTATAGATAAAAAATGATTTTAAATAAAACTCATCCCTAATCCACATGAGAAAGCCCAAATCACACTCACGGTATGCAGTTGCAGAATCTCTCTCCTTCTGGTCTGTGCTGAGAAACATGGTGAGGGCAGAATACGGTACTTGGAATAACTATGCAAAGAAAGAACATCACTTAGGAAATATCAGGGTAAATGCTGTGTTCTTCTGGTATCCCAGAAAGTGTTTTAATGTGACCTCAGAATTCACTTATTTAGAACATTGTATTTTTTAGTGTGTAGACCTGTCTTTGTGAATTGTAAAGCACATAAAATTTTAAAAAAAAAAAGTTACTTTCATAATATAAATAATAAATTACCAAGAGGCTTCACCTTTATGCTGTGCTCCTTCAGCTTCTTTGGGACAATTTCCATCATAGCTAGGCAATAAAGCATGTAGTTTTCTTTGCACTAGGAGACTATCGTGTTCCCAGCTTGAGCTAACTAACAGGAAGCAAAGCCATAAGGAAGGCAACACAATTTTCCACTTTATTCAAGCCAGAAGAGTATATAAATCCCCCAAATAGTTCAAATATCTGTCTCGCTATGTAATTCCAGGAGATAATTGTGAAAACTACTTTGTCTTCAGCACCATTTTGCCACACACTCCTTAATCTGCGTTGACAACAGATAGAAACACCCAATTATTGTGTCCATTCACTGAAAAAATGGTAGATTAGGAGCGTTGCTTGTTTGTTTTTACAGCACTGATGCAATTGATACAGTGCAGTAAAATCTTGGTGGAAACAATTCACTGATAATATTTATTGCAATGCTGGGTAAATGAGCCCCTCTCTTACTGCAGGAGAAGCCTTATCTCCAATCACACTTCATTGCAAATAACTATTGAACATTAAAGACTTCAACTTTTGGATGGTCAGGATGTGAGTAGGACCCTGTCGTCATTGCACTGGGCTAAAATAAAAATAGCTTCAAAAATGTCAGAACAACATATAGGCCAAACTCTCAGCCTCTCAAACGAGAAATGCAAATATTTTAAATGCCTGGGAGCCACTTTTTCAAAACGTGATCCAGTGAAATTCAATCATCTGGGATACACCCTGCCAAATTGCAAAGCAGCATCTCACTTCCAGTGCTAATTTGCTGCCCAATAGTGCTTTGCACTGAAGACACCTTGTTTCACCTGGATACTGGCTACCAGGCAAAATGGGTGAATCAGCCCCTACATGTGCAGTATGGAATCTATCAGAAAAGTTCCTTGGGATCCACTGAAATAATGGCTTCTGTATAAATATTGCAAGTTCTGGGCTATATTAAAAAAAATCATGTGCTCAAACTCTTCTATCCAAGCATGAATATTGTGATGTCTGCTATCAGGACTATTTGAGTTCTGTATTTCAGGACTTCCCATTGTCTTCTTGCTTGAGTCTAAACACCCAGAACTAGAGCCACAAACCTATCTGGTCTCCTAATCTGCTTCTTAACACAGAAGTTATGAGAAGTTAGATGTCTAACTGGAATTAGGAATCCAAATGTCTCTGTGGGTGTGTACAAGACTGGATTGAGTATCTAGGGCTCTGCCAATGAAAGTGACTGGAGTAAATCTATCTGAATGAGCAGGTCATTTGCCAGAGAAAGTGTTGGCAGAAACCATAAACCAGCAGAGAGTTTGACAAAAGGACATCTGCTTATCCCTTCAACTCACTAAAGTGGAATTCAAATGTAAAGTGTCAGTAAATCTCAGTTTACTAAACCTGAGTGCATTAACATAGTCAGAAAACAAGCAAGTAACTGCTGAGAAGATCCCAACCTGTGATCTACTTACTGTGGTCAGTGCTTGGAAAAGGCAGTAGAAAGTCAGGTACCATGCAACTCTTCCTGATACAAAAGGAGGCAGGTACCACATAAAAAAATAGGACACTACTGTGAAGGGTGTACATGCCAGCATCCTGCAAAGAAGATTAACATATGTCAATACTCTCAACATAATGATAGCAAAGCTCATTGAATTTTCCTGCTTATAATCAATATAATGTGATTTGCTTTATGTCTTATTTTATGTTGTGTGATTTTTTTTATTTTATGCAGTTCTTCTAACTGTAATAATGACACGGTTTTAGTATGAAATGTTAGCATGCATTAAATACACAGATTAATGTAAAACGTATACAAGTACTTCCATAAAATAGAAAAAGCCCAGCAAACCTGAGGGAAAAGAGCTATACTTTATATCCCACTCAGAACAGATCCAATTTCCTTGCACATGCGCTGTGACAGCACACCTATAATTCCTTAGCACATGTCTCAGAGTAGAGAAATTTACTAGAAAGAATCACTGAAAACTAAAATCTGTTGTCACATATCTTCACATACACTTCAGCAATTTGTACATTAACTTACTTATTACCAAGGATTCCCTCTTCCAATTTTAATGCCTTCAATTTTCCTCTCAACTCTAGCCTCATCATTGCTACTTCAAGCAAGTGCAAATATGTTGATACACTTAAAAATGCTGAAAACAGCATAAAAGATAATGGACAGGCCATTGGAAAGGTTCTTAGTGTCTGTACTAGTGTCTGTACCTACTTGGGTGCATGACAATTTGCTTCATTTAAGTCAACAGAAAAACTCCTAATCACTTCAAACACAAAAGAATCATCTTGTGGTGAGGAACGTGACTAAAAAAAGAGCCACAATAACTTAAATTCAGATACTGCCATTAACCTGCAATGAATTAAAGCAGTCTAAAAGCTGTTTCAGGCAAGCAACAACTGTCAAACTCCAATGATATGGAGCAAGTGATCAGATGCTATTATTTCCTAAAAGTCTGAGCTGCAGCAGCATCAGGGCTCTTCTGTATTCTTGTAAATCAGACATTAAACAATGTAATTAGATGACCAAGAACCCAACCAAAAATATCCAAACACGTAAAAGAGAAAACAGATTAATCCCTTCACAACAGCACTACTGACATTGGGGGTCAGCTGACTATTTTGCAATCGTGAACTGAAAACCTTGAATACAAAAGAGTTATGTGGGTAAATAGTTTAGTGAAACAATGGCTTTCCCGCACTGCTCTTTGGGATGGACAGCATCACTGGGAGCCAAGCATTTACAAGGAAAGTGCCAGGTTCTGGTATTCTCTGTCCCTCCAGTCCCCAGTTCATTCACAGCTGGCCAGCAATGGAAAACAAAAATGAAGGTAAAATCCTGACACATCTCAGGGAATCTACCTTCCTCTCCAAAAGTGTGAGCTCTTCCAGACTGGTGTCCAGACAGAGTCATCAGAGTAAAATATTTTCACAGTCTGGTTTTCATGCAACTTTTCAGCAATAACACTCTTACTATTCTTCCTCCTTTCCATCCTCTTCCCATATTTTCTTTTCCTCATTAATGTCAGTGAGTTTTCAGAGCCTTGCCGAAGCTGCTGAATATCTTATTGTCTACTGTTATCTGCTTTGACAAAGTATCTGGCCAGGTTTGGGTATTTCATCAAGTCAATATCTGTTTATGCCTTTTAAACATATTGCATAAAAAAAGACCATTAGTGATTGATGACTTATTTTATACTGAGTACAGCGTTAAGCTATAGTTAAGTGTTCACCTTCTTTACTAATGTTCTTGCTTTGCTGGCAAGCTTTTCTGACTGAGACAATTCCATTGCTTCACTCTAGATACTTAAAAAGTAAGAAAAATATCAAAATACTAAATTATTTTCAAGTTAATGGAAGACCCAGGGTTTTTTGCTCTGTGTAAATACAGTCTGGCCTCCTTCAAAGTGTAGGAACAAAACTGCCTTAAAAAACCCCTACCATTACAAAATAAACCAGACAAAATTCTTCTGGAAAGAAAGCAGCTGTTTGATGAACGCATATTAAAGGCCAGTTAGATAAGCACTTTTCCTGTAAGACCTGCAAGTTGTACAGAAGTTGGTTTACAGTGCAAAGGGTTGGTAAGTTCATACTTGTGCTAGGATGGAAATTACTTTAATATCAATTTAACACTAAACACTAAAACCACACAACAGCAAAAGCTAAAAATCTGAGATTATTTTCCAAGAAAATTCAACTTCTTTACTCAGGATACAAAAGTTACTCTTAGATTTTTGTTGTGAATCAAGTTTAGGGATTGTATTAATTCAAAATTCATAATTAATTCAAAATATCGTACAATATTACGATATATCCTTATAATGCATGAGATAGAGCAGTGATGAAAGACTCCTATTGCACAAACTACTCAGTCTCCCCTTGACTTCCAAAATATAAAACCCTCAACAAATAAATGTCCTATGGAATAGACAAACTTGAATTATTTTAACATGGAATGATCCTTTCCAACTTTCTTGCTTCACACCTGTGTAACTCCTCCTTTATGAGTAATGTTCATTCTTTTAATTTCTCCTTAAAGCCCATGGCAACATACATACAAGTGTACTAGCAAGAGTGCAAACATCGGGCAAATATGTCACAGTGAAGCATCACACCCTTCCTTTAGAAATGATGATCAAAATCTCACAGTATCTCATTCATTATAAAAATCATGGTGATTTTATTTAATTAAGTATCTCGATTATGGGGATGTAGGAGAAGCAGGATGACTGCTGTAAGGCAGAATATATCAGAGTGTCTGTGCTGGTTGATGTCAGTGATGTGCTGAGCCCATCAATGTTCCACATGTATGCACACATCCTTCACTGAATTGCAAGGTCCAGAGAATTAAATAATTAAAGTTACTGGAGCTGCAGGCTGATGTGAGTAGTGAAGGCACAACAGGACACAAGTGAGAAAAAGTTCTAACTTTGTGGAAGAGTGAAGTCAAACTAAATGAATCTACATAAAGTTGAAAATTCAAGCACAGATTCAACAAAATTTTAGATTTGAGCTTCCAGTTTTGTTGACAACACAGTGTCTTGGCTTTATTTTTCCAGTGGCAAAAAGTCTCTTCTATGTTTTCATGGGTGAACAAGATAAAGAGAAACAGATGACAGACATTTTTTCTTTTTTATTCTATGTATGTAGAATGAATACAATCACTGTTGTCTGGGAAACAAGCAAAGAAAAATATGTCTAATTCAATGAGTTGACTGTATGATCACAACAGACAATATTGATATATGTATGTAAATACATGTTCTGGTTTATGCTTACCAAGGCATGAGCCGGCCAATTTTTGTCCATCTACTTTTGCTAATAAAAAAGCCAGCAACAGGATCAGTAACTGCACCTGAGGCTTTGCCAATAAACAGCACCAGAGAGGCATGAAATGGAGTAATCTGAAAGTACAGACAGAATGACTGTAAACAAGAGCCATTGTTTCACAATACAATGAAACAGCGTAAAGCAACTTTCCAGAAAAAAAACCTTAGTGTTTTAAAGAATAATGACAGTTCATTTCCAAAACATGTTTGCTGCTGTCATAGAAATTACTATTGGTTACCCATAGCAAAGAAAATGAGACATTGGGGCAGGCACTGTGCAAGAAGGGATTAGAGGGGAAAAGTGCAAGGAAGGAGAGATTATGGATACGTTTTGAATTAGGAACATGAGTCAGAGAGTCAAACAGCAGGCTGAATCCTTGTTTTAGTCATAAAAACTGATAGAGTCCCTCTGTAATTATCCCCTCCCTTTGTTTCCCACACAGCCCCATTTCCCAGTATCTTTATCTTGACCTGATGTAGAAAAAAGCAAAGGGACCTGTTTAGATGCATTCATGTTTTTTCATCTCCTGAGATTAGCAGCAAGGCTGCCAACTGATGGCACGTGTCTGTGGAAGAGGTTATAGCACAGGAGACTTTATCCACTCAGAACTGAGCTGTGACAACTGAACCGGATAAGGAACATCTGTTCAAATCAAACTTGTCAGCGCATATCCAACAAATCTCACTTGAAAAATGTTCACAAGAATAAAATGGCCAAGTAGAAAAACCTTTGAAGTTAACCCAGGGGGACCATTCTTAAACGTCGATACAGAAATACAGTTTATCCCAGGCAATGTAGTTATTTTTCACATATATGTGTAGAGAGCTTGGGAATGTGTATCACACAATGGTTAAAAAAAGTGGGTTCTCTGAGTGGGTTCAGTGAGCACTGGGCTGTGTCCCACAGCAGTTTCCTTGTCCACCTTTGCTGACTTGGACCTGCCCACAACCGAGGTGGCAAGTAGCCCACCAGCCCTGCAGCCCATGGAGGCTGCACTGTACCTGCTCAGGAGTCACTACCTCTTCTCAAGAGACAAGTCAGCTAAAAAAAGAACAAAATAGCAGTCAGAAAGATAAAGGAGTGGAAATACTGAAGTTATGAGGGACACAGGGATCTTCAAATTAGGTGGGTTTCATGTTGGTATTTTGTTCAGATAACTTGAATAGACAGAAAGGAATTGGATATTAGAAGTCCTTGAGGAAAATTAAAACCTCTCTTATGTTAGAAGTGGACTCTGTGTAGTCACCCTGTCTTCATCAGGATGAGCTCATATATCCCTTGGCTGCACCTTCTTAGCCACCTAAATCTAGGCAGTGTCTGTGAGCACCAATGCCAGAAACTTCTCAGTACTAATAAAATACAACACAAAACATGCTAAATTCACCCATCTCAAAAGGAATAAAGAACAGGATCCTATTAGCAGAGGTTCTGGTGTTTTCTGTTAATTTGACTCAGGGAGACTGTGTGGTTTGGAGTTACATTTAAATGTCTGTAGTTTATACTTTAGTGTGTAGTTTAGGTGGAACATGGAATTCTAATGTAAATTATAGAAAGTGAATACAAAAGTCATTTTCTTAGAAAGGATACAGATTATGTATGAAAGAGCATAGCTAGCAAGTTTCACAATCTCTCAAAGAGCTAAACCAGTTCTGCCCTCTAAGTGGGCAAGAATTAAATCCAGATAGTGACTGTAGAATTCCATGCTCTCCCCTGAAAAGTTATGGAAAAACCCACATGATTTCAGAGCTGTTTATAAGGCCTTGAAATAAATCCTGTCCCTGCAGTATTACTTCAGAGAACAAACTAAACCATCAAGGACCAAATAATTAAGCTCCTTAATGAAGCAGTAAGTGTATCATTACAAATATTTAGCAAAATTATTGGGTTTCAGTAGGAGTTGGTTAACAAAATAATTATTATTCTGTCATTTATTTAGGTAGTGCCCACAGATGCAAGAACCCTAGCCTTCTGGATGCTCCACATTGACACATAAAGAAATAAACACTCTCTAGCTTCAAGAATTTTCAATTTCTGTGATAAACAGAATAGGAAAATTGCCATATTTTAAGCACCCTGAGAAAAACTGTATTAGTGTCTTTCTCATTCAGTTCATTCTTCATCATCTCCAATGGCTTGAATTGCCATCCTTGAAGCGTGAAACACCTGCAGTCAGAGCTGCATCCACCTCCCTGCTGCAAATCCACGTTACCTGTTCCATCTCCAGCTCCTCAGACTCCACACCATCACTCAGCATTTTTGACACTGCCATCCAAAACTGGATCCTTTTCTAGATCTTGAGACTTTGATATGAACAAGACACTCAAGATTACAGTTTTACATTCCAGTCTTGTATTGCCAATTTTATCAAGTAAGTCACAACTCAGCTTCTGATATCAGGCTTCTATAGGAAAAGCATAAACCCAATCTCTTGGACACTTCCATTCCCTACGTGATGATACTCTGCCCTTGTACATCTTAAACAGCAAATGAATAACAATATCTGACCCAGAACTTCCTGTTCTTTCCAGCAAACAAAAGCAGTCATCAGTGCTGAAAGCCACTCATGTAGTTTCAGCTACAGCTGTTCTCACAGTCAATGCAATTTTGCCTCATTTCCCTAAAATCCTTTTTTCTGTCCTTTATCCATCCCATCTAGTTACCATGCAGACACACAAGACAAGCCAAAACAGTAAAAAACGCTTATGGACTGATTTTTTTATTTATTTCTCTGCTGTCCTGAAATCAGCTGAAAGTCAGATGAATGGGATGACTCCTACTGCTTTGTTTTACCAAGTCTGCATCTGCACCAGAAAGTCACAGACTGAAAGCAAAGAACCTTCAGGAAGGACCACTCAGCTTTCTTTGCAATTAAATTATCCCAGGCAAACCAAATAATATTTACATTAAATTAGGTTGACTACTGGATACAACTGCAATGATTTTTAACTAAAAACAAAGCTTCACAACCTCAGCAATGTTTCAGATGTCTCATATCTTACACTCTCTGACTCTTGACAAAGAGAACGGCTTTTTCTTGTGCCTGAAGGTATGTGAGCTCTGCAGCTCTACTAATAATCCCAAACTAAAAGTAAACAACAGCCACTTCAAGACAGAAAGGAAACTAGGGAAAAGAAAAAAAAAACCCAACTATTTCTGAACATGTTTATGCAGTTTCCAGGATGCTGAACAGCTAGAGGCAATGATAACAAGACAATTTAAAAACTAATTAATCTTTTATCACCCCAGGGACATTGTTGACAACATCAGCATTGAGGTAAGGCTGCAATCTGTAAAGGTATCTAGTGCTACTTACATGGGCTATATCCAGTAGGTAGATCTGTAGGAAGAAAGCAGCAGCACTTCCTGCCACTTGATTTGGGGCACCTCCTATGGCATAGCATAATTTGCCACAAATCGAGAGCCTGTATTCCTGTTCAAGATGAAGCAGAACAAATGATGAGAAAAATCAAGACACACAAGTTAAAAGCTACAGAAGTCATAAGGTTAAAGTCTGAGGTTAATGCCAGATTCAGGTATTTGCTTCACAGGTATTCCCGTAAAAAATCCATATGTTCTCAACCCCTATCAGCAACAGGCATTTGGATGCTCATTGGTTTTATTTTTAATGGCTTTGTTCCTTAATTCAGCCTCTAAAAACAGACTACAGTGCTCCTTCAAGGGAATCTAGGCTTACCTAGCTGCTTCTTGCAAGCTATTGAAAAGGAACAAGTCTACAAACAAGCAAGAAGCAAAGAGATGCAAATATTGTTATGCTATTTTCTGAGCTTAGATTTGTCTTTAACTGTTTCATTCAAATTCTTTCAGGTTGAAAACTCTTTCACTTAAAAAAATATAATTTACTGCATTAATCTTTAAGGTCATAATAATTGATATATAACAT
Organism: Scolopax mira; assembly: GCA_004320125.1. Classification (NCBI taxonomy): domain Eukaryota; kingdom Metazoa; phylum Chordata; class Aves; order Charadriiformes; family Scolopacidae; genus Scolopax; species Scolopax mira. The sequence continues at coordinate 19,658 of BJBW01015718.1, forward strand.
CATACCATAGTAATTAGACAAATATAATACAAGAAAAGTTCCAGTCAAATGCAGACTGAACAGATTCCAAACATTTGTGCTCAGTTTCTTCCTTATTTTATCACAAAATGCTGGCGTGAGCCTGGCAAAACCACGTGAGTTTGTATATCTTCCTTTTGACTTGATTTCTCTGTATCTTTTATGAAAGTTGGCATAATATGAAAAGTGATTTTGGGGCCTGGGTCCTCATTAGGAGGGACTCTAAGTCACCCTAGGCGTGTTTAAAAAATTATGCAAAACTGTGCTCTTTCATTTCTCTTTTGATGTTTGAAGAGTATGGTAGGTATCCAAGAGCATTCCCTAATACAATTGCCAAATAAGAGTAAGATAAAGGCTGAAAATAAGGCTTCATAACACTAATTAAAAGATAAAAAATGCACAGTCTAATAGAAATTCTAATGAAGAACACTGTGTTTTCCAATAGTAAAATTTCCAGAATAATGGAAAGCCTTAAAAAAACCCCTAAGACTTAATTTCAAGCCATAAAATTCAAAATACAGGAATAAAATTAGTCTCCATTAATCTTGTATTCCTTTCAAAGGGTCACCATATCCAACCCAAGTTTAGACTTTTAAGCTTTCAATCCCTCTTTAAAGATTGCTGTCAGCAGGAGCCAGGGAACACAAAGAAGAGCAGCAATATTAATCCTGGGTCTGCCCTCTCTCTGAACTGACTACCCAAGCCCTTAATTCTTACATTAGATCAGGATAAAACTAGAGATATGGTAATGAGATCCACCACAATGATAATATTCTGATATATTACCTAATTTCTGAATATTTTTAATTGTACCATCATCTTTACCACCTAACAGAGTTTTGGTAAGTTTGAGACTTCTAGACAGAGCTTTTAATCATCTAATCATTTTTCTTCAAACTGTTTTATCGGAGTGGGTGTGAACAAGCAAGCATAATTATTGGGACTCTGTCCTTTTTGTGTTTTCACAAAGACAGGGCGGCATCCTGTTAGTACACCCAAGTGTCAGGACACGAGCTGCATCAGAGCAAACCTCACTTACACTCCGTATTGGCAACTTTCTTCTTTCCATGAAAAAAACCGTGGTAAACAGGCACAAGACAGACTTCATCAGAACAATATACTATTTAATTTGGTAAGAGATTCTAAACACATCAAACAGTCTATATACATATCTGCTCTACGAAGTAACTCACCATTTTCCACACATAAGTATTTAAATGTGAGCTTTACTAGACTTATGGTGTCTACAGAATCTTGCTTGCTTGACTCACGCATAGATCTCTTGAGCTTTGCACTTTTAAACTTTATCACACTGTTTTATTTTTTTATCATTCCCTTCTCTTAGCCTCACCTCCATCCTCCCAGAAATTAAATTACTTTAAAAGTTTACTTTCCTTTGGTAATTTCCCTTCTGATCTCCAAGCGCTGGTAAGATGACTTCCAGTTGAAATCAAGAGACAGAGTGCTCCTGAGTTTCTCTCTACTGAGAAATAACCATTCAGACTCTACATTCTGGTGTCTCTTTCCAAAAGCAGCAGCCCATAATCTATTTTGACTCTCCCTATTGAAGTTATATGGTAATCACTATGTTTCCTACCTCAGTATCCTATGAGACAGCAGTAAAAATGCAGGTAGGTCTCTGTGCCAGTAGAACTGAAACATTTCCTTCTTTCATGGGCTTAGAGTCAAGACTAGAAAAGATACAGGTGGCAGCTCTCTGTTACAAGATCTAGGGCAGTAAGTGCCCCAGCCTTGGTTGGGTTTACACAATATTGTTAATAAACGACACCAGAAACTGTCTTGAGAAGGATAACATCGCACTTGGGCAGAGCAGTGGGTCCAAGGGCAGTGCATTGGCTATAGGGAACTAACAAGGTTTTTCTCTTAAGGCTGAACTTCCCCCCTTCATTGCTTCCTCAAGCACAGAAATTGCTTGATCTCTGTGAAAACCAGTGAAAGCCTTTTCACCTGTGTAAGTTTGTCAGCGAGCTTGAAGTACTCCAAAAATGCCCTAGAGATGGGAACATGTAGGCAGTGGTCAAACAATGAATAAAATACAAAGTATTTAATGAAAATTTTGAGACCCCTGTGGCATAGTTGAATGTCGGCGTCAAATTTCTTCTACAGTGTTTAGAAGAAAGCTGAGATGGTGGGGTGGGAGGTAAGAGAAAGGAAGGTCAAAAGAAGTTATAAACTTTTTTGTTCTTAGATTAACTTGACAATTTCTTTTTACTTACATGTCGCTGTCATATCAAAGTTAATTGTGTTTTGAGGTAAACTAAGAAAATAGTAGCTGAGAGATTTTATTTATTATTTAGAAGAGTAAGTTTAAACATTGTTACAGAAAATTAATACATCTCATATACTGTAGTTCCTTTATTTTTAATTGTCCTGTAAGTTAAAACTGTACTTTTCATTGCGTGTAAGTTTTCCATTCCCCAACAGAACAGAAATTGAATCCAGCGTTTAAAACAGATCATCTTATTTCTAAAGCATGTATTTAAGCACATTGAAAACAACTCTTTAGAACTGTGTGAAGACACTGCATGAACATTATGGGCACAGGGAGCAGCTACATTTTGTCCTAAACTATTCTTATCAGTCGAGTCCAGAACTGAAACAAGTCGTCCTTAAAAGCAGTAAGAAGAGAGAGCAAAACCTGTGACTCAAAGATAACCGCTAGTCTAGGTTTATCTGAGAAACAATGAAAATGTAGCTAACGAGGAGCAGCTTTTGAGTCAGTTTTTCTCTTGACATAGAATTAAATGGTGGTAATATTTCTGTTGTTTCTGTTCCGTGAGTGACTACAACTGCCTCTTAAAAGCATTGAGTGTGACAGTCCCAGGTGGGATGCCAAGTCCCTCACACCAAGTATCTTGAGGACTCTTTTCAGATTTCTTAATGACATCAGCCCACCCCTGAGTGGAAGAAGTAACAGTAGCAGAGCTTGGGTACAGACACCTGAAAGGGCACATGAACAAGGCAGGATGCAGTGGTGCTTCCCCAGGATATTCCTCCAGCTCCTGGCAATGTAGAGCCAAGGGGCTCTGTGAGCCAAAGGTGGTGGATCTCTGCTTAAAATCTTCAGATTTCTCCCGTGAATTCACCCAGATAGTTTCTGAACACAAAAATTCAAGCCAGAACAGCGTGTACCCACAGCATCTGATGAGTTCCCCGGCTTGAACGCCCTCCACCACATCGCGAACGGCAACCTCAGCCCCTCTGTTTTGAAGCTGCCCCTTCCCCGTTTTACCAGATGCCCCCTCAAGAGCCATGGAGGTGAGGGGGGGCTGCACTCCCCCCTTACCTGCCCCTCCACCCCTATCTCGGCGACCACCGAGTCCGAAGAGGAAGCATTTTGATACTTGCTCACTCGCAACACCTCACCTGGCTGTGAGGAGTCGATGAGGAGAGTGATCCCCGCCCGCCCGCCCGCCCCTCTCCTCCACCGAGACCCCGTCGACCTTCCTCAGAGGCGGCCCCGGAGGGAGACAGTGCGCCCCAGGGACAATATCAGAGTTACACGGAGCTTCTGGGTGGGAGAGAAGGGGGGGGCGGCGGTAAGGAATTAAGAGCATCACAGAAGACACGGCAGCAGCAGCAGCAGGCTGCCCCAAACCCCCGAGAGTGCTCACCCCCTCCCCGTAACCTACCGGCAATGGAAATTAAGCCCCAGCGCGCCGGAGCAAGATGGGGCGGGCGGGACCCCAGCTCCGCTTTCATCCCGGGACTACGGCCGAGGGGCTCCTCAAGCTGCCTTTTTCCCCTCCCCAGCCCCTTACCTCCTCCTCTGGGCGCTGCGGGGTGTCCTTGGCAGCCCCCGCCATGGCAGAGCGAGGGGACAGCCCACCCCCGTCCAACACCTGCGAGCCCGGGGCGGGGCGGCCGCGGGACTGAGAAGGGGAGCGGGTGGCGACGTCCTCCCGCCCCGGCCCTGGAGGGGCAGAGGCGCTATCGGTGTCCTCCAGGCTCGGGAGAGGGTATTCCCCGACACAGGAGCCCTCTCCCCGCCCCGGGGGAGCCGGGTCCCCCCCGGGCGACGGGCACACCCCCTCACCCTCCGTCCCTCCATGCTGCTTCCACCGCAGAGAGGAGCGGGGCAGCACCCGCCGGCACCAGCAGCGCCCGCAGTCTTTTCTGAGAGGAAAAGGAGCCGTCCGTGAGGTAAAATCCCGGCTTTATTGCTCTGGAAGCTGCTAATAACTAGCCTGAGTGCCCAGGGAACAGCTCCATAGCCCTTGCTCTGCCTGAACCCTCACAGTGACCCATCTCACCCCACACTGAGGTGTCTCCCTGAGGTGAAGGTTTCTGGGGCTGTTTTCATCCAAAGTCTAAAAATACCAGCTCTATCCTTTTGAAGAGACACACTGTTGGCATAATTGTTTGTACAAATCTATACCCACGCTAGTCACCACAGGACACAAGATGACACAAAACCCATGCCTGACCTAGTCAGCTCACTGTGGAAAGAGCCACCAGTGCCCTCAAAAGGCCCTGGAGCTGACACTACTTGGGCAGTAGAAGTCTACCACCACCACCACTCTACACACGGAAAATGGTCCTGTAAGCATGCTCTGACCCAGAGAATAAACAGTTTTAAAGTATGACTTCTTTTAACAGTGAGACAGGCTGAGAGAAGAGAGCTTAAACCACCAACAACAGGAGGACTCGGTGATGTGCTTGTCTTGGGAAGAGGATGACTTACCTATACAGAAGATTCAAATGATCAGTTTGAATTGATTGATTCAAAGAGCTCCGCTATTGACAGAGTGACTTGGTGTGTCCTGGGCAACCACTGAAAACTACACCATCAAGTACTGATATTTAAATCCTGCACAAACTGATCTGACAAGAATAATTGCAGCAAATTTGCCAAATTCTGAAAGAACACGAAATTAAAAAGTTTTCTTAAAAACAGACCTTCAATGCAAAACTGGAATTGTGGCCTTTTTAAGGCCTTGCTGAAAACTCTGAAGGTTTTAGGCTCCCCTTGGAGGAGCCTAAAGGCTGAACCCAGCTGAGCTTCAAGACAGAGGTGGAGGTCTCAGTGACTTAACCCCCGTATGTAATTTGCTCTAAAATACTAGGCTAAATACAAGGTAGGCATGTAACACTTAAATTCACCATTTAGTTTCTTCATTTTCTCTCCATAGAATGCCCTCGTAACAAGTTAAATCCTTGTTACCTGTATTTCTTCACTAAAGAAGAAAACAATAGAAGACACTTCCTTTCTTTGATCTTTTCTAGGCTATTTCAGCTTTGCTGTAAATTATGTTAATGTGCAGGCTTTACTCAAAACAGTGAGGAAACAATGAATAACTGATAGTATTTGTGT
>BJBW01015719.1:8841-31680 GCA_004320125.1 Scolopax mira
CTTTGGAAACAATAGAGAAGGTTAATAATAAAGAAGGTTTAGTTAACTTTCTCATTAGCATTTTCTATGAATTCTAAATATTCTGCAGCATGATAGAATAGGTATAACAAAGTTATGTCAGGGGACAGAGAACTGAAACACTTAAATCAAACCAGTACACTAAATCAAAGAGAATCTATTACATTGTATCAAGTATACAAGAGGGAAATAAATCAATTAGATCATAAAATATTCAAGCTATGGTCTAATCTCTAATTGCCTTCACATGTATTATAAAGCTCAACTGGTCTCCAGCCTGAGATAAGCCTCTTCTAAAAAGTAAAATGAAATAATTAATTAAATGCTTATGGCATACAAAGTAACATGCTGTTGACCTCTAAAAATAATACTTCTTACCTTTCCTGGTGTCAGTTCACAAAAGATAATTCCAAGCTTATGGATATGGTATAAACCAGTAATCAAATCAACACCAAATTCTCTCACTACATCCTCAGGTAGATGTTCATCTTGAGCAATAACAGATTCTAAAGAACCACCTGAAATATGTTTACACATATAGCAACTGAATATGAGGAAGATTCCATACAAATAATTCCCAAATATGTTATATGAGCTTCTTCAAAAGTTATCAAGCAAAAATCATTACCAGTATATACAAAAAGTATTTCTTGAGATTATCCAATAGTTACAAAATTCAAGATGGAGAGAAAAAAAGAAATCTATTTCAAATACAGTGACAAAAATCTTAATTTTGACTACAATTGAGTGTGTGACTTCAGAACTACTTTAATATTGATTTATTTTACAAAGGAAACAGAAGGGAACAAAGAAACTCGGAAACTATGTCACATCACAATGTAATAGCCCCTAATGGGTTTATTCAAATTCTTTAACAAAATCTCTGCTGCTTAAGTTAAAAAAATACCAAGAGCAGGCTATCAACTTCTGTGAACAAGTGCTAAAGCTAATGACACACAGTTTTCCACTAAATCCACAAACAACAAAAATACTAAAAATTGGATTATGTTCTGGGGTCCTTAGGTCAGCATTATCCAATACATTTTTTTGTTCTTCACACATAGTACAGCACTTTGACTCGTGCCCCAGTTCCTTCATCTTTTCCTCTCTTTTTTTTTTTTTAAAAAAAAGAATTTTAAAAAACAAACAAAAATATGCAGGACTAAACTTTCTCTTTCCAGGTTTCTCACACAACTTCCAGCGTCCTGGCCCAGCACATCCCATATCTCTCTGGACTTCTCATCCTAACATAAGATCCTCTCTGTCCTTCCAAAATCACCATGCTCTTTCTCCTTTAAGTTCCAACCAACCCTTCCTCTGGTTTTGATCAGATTACACCAAACAAAGCCTTCCTGATAACCCTCACACACATGCTCTATCACCCATGTCCTCCCCTGGCTTCACATTCACATTCTATGCTTTTCCCTGCTGATTGTTATTGTTTCTCTATCCTTGTATCACTCTTCTTCCCCCGTCACCTACTTCCTCAATTCCCAACAGTTCTCAGGTGTGTCAGACTAATCCCATTTGAGTCATTCCTGTCCCAACTGTTCACAGGACTTGGAATTCTTCTAACCTCATTTCCCACAAACTCATTGTTCAGTTTTTCTCCTCCTTCCTGTTCCAGTTTCCTATCCAAATTCCCACCTCCCTCAAATCCCTTTCCTCAATCTCAGATGGTCCTTTACAACTCCTACATCAAACTTGCTCCCCTAAGACAACAGTTTGCATTTTGTGAATTATCTATGGGTTTCCTGGGTTATTAATATTCCTGGGTTATTTATATTCCTATTATTTATATCTTAGTCAAATCATGCACATACAAAAAAGACAGACACAAATTTAAATTGCTGATGAAAATAGGGATTAGCAGAGTTTTTCATAGAAAAGGATACTAGATATTTTATTCCTTTACTCAGTAATTTCTTAGCAATAGCAAGACTAAAAGGCCTGTCATCACAGTATTCTTCAAATTATTCAACACTACTGAATATTAAAATTATTTAAGTCTTCTCAATACTGATAGTAATTAATTCAGTCCTTTAAAACCAAGCCCATGTTACATAGCTATAGTAAAGAATTTTCCATCTTGTTTAATTGGGGTTTTTAACATATTTTACAGGGCCACACATATAATAATTCCATAATATGACCAAATACACAAAGAAAAAAAAAACTCATGAAACCAGCAACACAGAAGTATGCTGTGTGTGATAATAGAAACTGTCTTTGTCACCGTGACATAAGTGAGAGATCTTCCATATTTCAAAAGCCATTTTCAGGGCTCTACAAAATTAGTAAGAAAGCCATGTCTTATTCTATTTATAAGTTAGCTTCAAGACACTCTCCTTGCAGCAAAGTGCAATACTGTGAGGTAAAAATACATTATAATTGTTCAAAATGTACTTAAAAGGCTGGCTGTCTAATAACATAAAATACGTGCCCATAAGTTAGACTGAGCAAATAGACCAAAGCCTCCATGAGCCATTAACTTCACTTTTAATCATTGAATTAATGACCTCAATTTTTTTTCCAGGACTTGTAGATTCTCTTTTTCAGTAAGTTTTGAATTAGGATTCTGGATAGAAAAAAAAGGCTGTGTGTAATATGGACTTTTACTATGAAAAAACTCCAGATACCAGAATTTTAACATGCATCACTTCCACAATTGGCCTTCTTTTCCTTCCACATGGAGTAAAGCACACTATCTGGCATTTAAAACATGCAGTCATCACAATTAGAGAAAGCTTTAAAAGATTTTTTTATTTAGAATGATGAGAACCTATCACAACTTTAGGCAGAGTCTTCAGAGCTCCCAAATGTCCCAAATAAAAGTCAAAATACTTCTACTAAAGAGGAAGAAAACTTATATAATGTACTGCTAGTTACAGAAATGCCCATTGATTAAAAAATTAATTTGAACATAAGCTGAACAATATTATATTAAGCCATTTGTACATTACAAATTTCTTCCTTTATTATTGCATGCTATAAAATGAAAAGAGAATGCCAAAGCTGCCAGTCCTTAAAAAAACTTTTCAATTAGTTTTTACTTAACTACCCTCCAACAATTCAGGGTTTTTTTTTAAGCTCCCTTGATTAGCTCTCTCTCTTTATCTATTCAAAAGCAACATTATGTCATGTTAATTAACATTTAACATGCCTACACAATGAAGCAAATGAGAAATATGACTTGAACTGATTTCTGAAAGTGTATCCAGAAACAAAAATATTTTCAAATATAAATAAGATTCTCAAGTTAATAATCAGATAATTGTTAAGCTTTTCCAAAGATCTAAGCATTTGGTTTGGAGTAACTGTTCTTAGAAATCTCTTACAAATGCTCTATAATTTTTTATCTTTTGAGGTTATCTTACCTGTGCATAATTCCACTACAAGCCAGAGATGGTTGCTTGTTTCATACCATTCATGAAACGTCACTATATTTTTGTGCCTGATTTTATGAGTCAGACGAACCTAGAACAAAGTTTTTAACATACTTAAATTCAAAATTACTGCTTTTTTTTCAGTTACATGGTGAAGGGGAGAAAAACAATACAAATTTACTCTAGATCAACTACTTGTTCTCTTACCTTTTCCAATGCACTAAAATTATTCTCCAATTCAAATATTTCAGTTTTACATATGTGTTAAGGAAAGAATTGTCCTCAAAGACCCTGCCCAACTCACCTGTTTTAAAAATTTAGGAAAAAAAAAAAGGAAGTTCCCCAACCCCAAATTATAAGCACTATTTAACCTTCTTGCACAACTAAAACAAGAACTGGCAATCAAGATTTGGGATCAAACTTGCATTCCTACTTTCTTTTTCAATGAGAACACAAGTGTGAGACAATACGATAAGCACAGTAAGAGGAAGTAAAAAGAAATTTTTCCATCCTTCTTAATCTTACCAGGCAAGGGCAATCATTCAATGGTCCCTGGAAACCTATACTTTTATCAAACCTACATGGCCTAATTTCTAGAGAAGCCTCTGCATCTTCTCAGCATGATATGTAAGGTATTCCCAAGGGCTTTCTAGGATGAATACAATTCTAAGAACAAAATGTCTAAATGCATATTCCTTAATTGCCCAACAAGTTATAACAGAAACTATGAGACAGAATATGAAACTGTACCAGGTTTGCATGGCAAGGTTTTCATTGCAGGGGGACTACAGCGGTGGCTTCTGTGAGAACTTGCAAAAGCTTCCCCCATGTTCTATAGAGCCAATGCCACCAAGCTCCAAGATGGACCTGCTGCTGGCCAAGGCTGAGCCCATCAGACAGAGGTAGGGCCTCTGGGACAACCTACTCTGATTTGATTGACAATAAATTAAACCAATTTCCCCAAATCGAGTCAGTTTTGTCCATGACAGTAGTTGTTGAGTGATCTCCCTGTCCTAATCTTGACCCACACGTCTTTCAAAATGTTTTCTCTTGCTCGTCCAGCTGAGGAGCAGGAGTGACAGAGCAGCTTGGTGGGCACCTGGCATTCAGCTATGGTCAACCCACCATAGAAACAAAATTTATCTAGTGGAAAAATAAAATATTTGAAAATGTCTAACTCTATCAGTTACAGTTTCTTTTCCAGAAAATATTGAACATTTAAAACTTTGCCAAGCTTTTACAAAACAAAATTGATTTATCTTAAACACTATTCTTTATCAAAAATTTTTTAGTGGAAGGTATTACTACCCACTGGATTTGCACAACTGACAACAAAAAGCGAACCACTAGATGCAAGGAACTGTTTTTACAAGTTCTCTGGTGTATCATAGAAATAGTAAGCCTGTAAGCATGGGTTTATGCATGTGACTTAAACAACAACAACATTAGATGAAGAAATAAATACATTAAATTAAGACACTGATTATAGGATAATAGTTTAAAATCTCCAGGAGTTAGTGTAAAAAGTGACAAATTCAATGTAAAGAAGCACATGGTATTTTTCTTTTATGTTACCTGTGCTACAAGGGTTTTGTAAGCTGTATCTTTTCACAGATTTAGCAGGAAAAAAAGATTACTTACCCAGTTTGTTATTTCAGCTCTTTTGCATTTATCTGTGCAAAGAACAGCAACAAAATTAATTGTCCCCTTTCTTCTTCCTTTATAAACAACTGTCTTATTTCCTCTTCCAATCTCCTCATACAGAATGAAGTTCTCCATACGTAAGGATGCTTTACAGGCAATGGATTAGAAACATAGAATTGGTCTCATAAACAAATAAACCTTTAAAGAAAGGGGAAGAGGGGGAAAGCATTAAAATTTAATAGACATTGATGTATAGGATTTACCCTCCCGATTCTTAAAAATAGAGATTATATAGTTCCAACAAGATCAAACTGCACAGAAGGCCTCCTCTCAGAATATGTGATAAAAATTTTGAACAGAGAATACTATTTTCCTCTTCCAAAGCTCTTAACAGAGCTCTTAACTGGTCCTCTGTAACCTCAAAAAGTTACAGAGGGCCAGTAGCCACAAACTATAAATATTTTAACTGTAAATAAAAATCATACTACTAAACTCCAAGTTGTATGTTCTACATAAAACTTCCATCCAAATGAAAAGAGTCTGTACTTAAGGCCTTGCCAAGTAATATTGACATTTCTACCCACGGGCACTTCAGGCAACCTCCCCCTGCAACTTCCCACAATGTAATTTAAACCTGCCAAATAACTGATGTCATCAGCATAACTGAAAAAAAATGCAGGATTTTGTGACTGTTAGTGCTCCTACCGATGCAAAGCTGAGTGTAGGTTTAACAATTGTAGGACTCTCAGCATTAAGGATTTTTCATGGATAAATACAATTCCTTGCAAGTAGCAGCTGTGTAAATCTGTTGGACAATGTCATATTGTGGCAATCGGGGAGCTCAACAGAAATTTCATTTATATTTGTAACTACAATTTTTGACAAGAATTGTATATGCTTTTATTTACATACTGAAACAAATAAAACAATTGTCATTTGTTGCAAACCCAGGAAGTGGAATTTGCATAGTTAAATAGTTAAATGTTTGTCATAAAAGCCAACTAATTTTATGTATAAAACAGTAAGGTTTCCTCCACATTTTTCACTAAACTTTTCAACAGTTCACTTGAAGCTGACATTAAGTATTAAAAACCCTAACAAACCCAGAAGTAAACAACACACAGGATGTTCCAGGCAGAAAAGGGTGTGTTTGTTTAATCTAAGCACCCTTACATTAAATATTTTAGTTAACATAGCAGCTGAAACCTTTCTCTCACTGAAACTGACCAAACCTGGAACAATGGGAGAACTGAAAGCAAAATACTGAGAAAACTAATACATGAGAACAGTTCCATGTCAGCTTTTCATCCTGCTCCTCAGCTATTCCATAAGCATGGAAATACTGAATCCCAGTATCAACATATTCCAGAAATAGAATATATCCCAACTAAAGCCCAATGGTTTACTACCTCGTAGTAAGTTTTTTCAGCTGCAAGCCAACTTCACACCTGATGCCCATATCTTCCAACTATCAATTTAATTAGTTCCAATCCATTTGGAGTTGCTCTCTCACCTCTACAAGACTTCTTCCGTTATATTTATAAAACTGTTGTTTTCTCTTCAACAAGACCAGTTCTCAGTATAGGTATCCTAAAACCAGAGAAAAGCAACATAATGGAGAAGGCAGGGCAGCAACATGAGTGATCAGCAAGGATGGAGAGGAAGGGCTGCTTAAAGCAGTACAGCTGCCAAATGCCTAATCACAAAACACAAACTCAATTGCACTTTACCTCTTTCATAAGACACAAAGCTCCCAGAGCAACAAAGCAAAGATCAAAATGAAAACAAGAGGATCCCCATGTTTTCAAACAGGACTTCAAGTGAAAATACCACAAAGGATCTGGTAGCAGCAAACAAATTCTGTCACTGCAATACCAGTTCTTGCCAGAACATCAGCCAGGTACCACAGTACAATTAGGAATTTCCAACATACATCACTTCAGTACACAAACCGGAGACCATGACCCAGGAGGCAGATTTTCAACAGCTGCAACACATTCACCACTTTGGACAAAGTGTACAGATGCAATGAAATAACACCAAAAAGTGTAAATCAGCATCTCAAGGTGAGGTGGCTGCTATAGAAGCCTGCCACACCATCACCTGCAACGAAAAAGGTCTGAACTTCCACAGAAACACCCCAAGCAGCAGACTCCACCTGCCAAGGGAACCCCATTTGCTCTGGGCAGGACAACACCAAGGAGAAATGGCTCCACAGTTTTTCCTTCTCTTGGTGAGCAAACGGCTACGACACTCTCAACAGAGCAGCAGGTTGCTGGGCTGAAGACCTCCTGCTGACAAAGCTCTGCCAAGAGCCACCAGCTCGGCAGGCCTGAGGCACAGCACCACCGTCCCCGGGACACAGCAGCCCACCTGCAGCAGCAGTAAGGGAACTCTAGCGGTTCTCCTGCCCCTCAGGGGGCGTTAGGCCGGGAGTACCAGGTCAGACCCCGCACTCAGACCTAGGCTCTGTGGCCGCGGGTGCGCGCCCAAGGTGCTGAGGGGTGGTGAGCCCCGCCTAGCACGCGGCTGGAGGACCGTTAGGCGCGCGGGCTCCCCGCCAGTTAACGGCTGTTAGCCGCGCGCGGGAAGCCATAGCCCTACCTGTGAGGTGAGGGGGGGAGGCAACGTTACTATCTCCGCGACGCCGTTATCAAACGAATACGGCGCAGCCCCGCCCGCCCGCGGCGGAGTCTCTCATGCCCCAGAGGAGGAGTTTGGCCGCGTCCCGTGGGGGGAGAGGAGTGAGGCGAGGAAGCCTGTCCCTGCACGCCACAAAATACAGCCAGCGGGAAGGGGTACCGGCACGACAGACTCCGCGAACGGGTTTTGTTTCCCCTGCTCAAGCAAAAAACACACCACGCCAACTCGCCGGCGGATTTGTCCCCTCTGGCCTATCTCCGCGCACCGCCCAGATGGCAGCCGCTCCGCGCCCGTATCCAGGAGACGGCACCAGACGCCGGAAGAGGAGCGGAGCCACCATTGGGCAGGGAGGCGTCACGTCAGAGCCGGGTGCCACTGAGCGCGGGGCCGGCGGGGAGTTCCCGGATGTCGCTAAGGGGGCGGTGTCTCCCTGGGGATGGGGCGGGGCGTCGGGGGCGCAGCCGCCCTGTTGCCAGGCAACCGCCAGTGGCGGGCTAACGGTCCGGGCGGCTGAGGTGAACCCAGGGGACGGGGACGGGGGACGTCCCTCACGGGGGGCTCCGGCAATGCCCCGCAGCTCTCAGCCTGGGCCCCTGGGGTTTTTTTTATTAAACCTGCGTAGGTCTGTCGTCGAACAAGGCAACGCATAGGGTCGTCCGTCTTGTCATGGCAATCTGTAAAGTCTTCACTGGGGGGCGCTTTGTTATGACAACATTTAGCCCTTGGAAACAAGCGTTTTCCATTTTTAGCAGTGAAGTGGAGTTCTCGCATTATTTTTTCATCCTAGGGTCCTCTGACACCTAGTATGTCTTCCTAAGAGAAGCTGTAAAGAATTATGTTTTATCTGTTGTCCCACCTTCACCTTGACCTAACAGGAACCCAAAGTCAACACAATGTGATAAAAGAAATAGTGTTCTTAACAGGAAGGAATCAATGTCTCTTTAGGCTGTATAAGAGATGGTCAGATTTTTTTCACTCCCACTGTACAAAAGATTTCAAGGCAAATTTAAATGGCCCTAACCCTGAAAAAAGGGAGGAAAAAAATCCAAACCACTCTGTTTGGGAGAGGGATGTTAGAAAGGTGTCAGCTGCAAGAAGGGGTTCAGTTTTGTGTCCTACCTTCTTAGCAGAGGCTGTAGATGACAAAGCATAGGTCTGGAGGAAATCAAGCTCCATTAGTTAACACAACTCACCAAACATTTTGTCACAGTTCAGCTCTTTCTTAGGGTTTGTTAGACAGTCAACAAAACTGGCAAAAGGTCCATGCTCCACACAGGTTTAATTTTTGCTGGTTTATTGGATATCTACACAGAATTGACCAGACCCATGAACATTGAAAAACATCATGTTGCTCACTTCTTAACAATTTCAGATCCTGTCCCCTTTTTCATCGTGGTCTTAGCAATTACAGAGTTGATCTGTAATTACCAATGAAGCTACCGCTTTTTGCACAAGCAAAATTAAATTTTCATTTCTCTTTTAATGTAAATGAGTAGTTGAGTAGATATAAATAAACTGAATGCATAAGTAAATGTCACCTAATTTCTTTGAGTAAGCACAATCAAAGTATGCTTTGAAGAGGGATTTATTTAGATTTTAGAAAACTGTGTATTTTATCTTTGACTCCGATGAGGGTGGCCGATATAAAGAAGAAAGAAAAGAACATTAGCCCAATTGCAGACTAGTCCTGACAGCAGTTCAGTTTGATGACAGATTTTAGAAGAGTCATTTAATTTCATTGTCCCTGTCCAAGAGGACGAAACTAAGGCACAATAACTATCAAGTCACTGCCTTTGCTTTCCTATTTCTAGTTTTTCATCCTATGTACAGCTTTATGCTAAATTAGACCAGCGTAGGAATTTTTTTTTTATACAAAGGGGTTAGATATTCCATTTTGAGTGAGAGAGATGGTATAAAATTTAGCAATAACAAAGTCTTTTGAGATCTTCATATAACAGTGGCAATAGCATTACAAGGAACTGAGAGAAACACAAAAGAATGCTTTAATAACAAATAACTCAGAGATTCATGGACTTTCAAATTCAATGTCTTCATATGAAGAATTTTCATCATAATTAGTAGCAGACATGGGGAACAGGTTGACTCATAGCTGTCTTTTTCCAGTACCTCTTAGTTATGAACTTCTTGGTTATTGATACACACTTCATTACATGTCTCTATTTTTCCCAGCATCTGGGTACACAATTTCAATAGACTCCAGATGGGGAATTTTCCCCTTGATTTGGTATAAGAACCTGGAATTCTCTCTTCAAGTGTGTTGCTTGCAGTACAAAGAGATATCTTGAAGAAAGAAGCTAAATAAAAATACAAATCAGGCCTGTAATTTTAAGATTCTTATCTTTGGTCTTTTTCTTCTTGTTTTAGTCTGTGACTCCTTCAGTCTGTTACTGAACATGACTTCAAGCATTGTGCTCAACTGCAGTGAACTTCTCTGTGGGAATATTTTCGACATTCTAGAACAGAATGCAAAACATTCTTTCTGCTGTTTGCACCATTTCAAGACTCTCAGCAATCTGTACAGCAAACTTAGCCTTGCTTTTGGCCTGGCTATTATATGGGACAGTCAGATGTAATCAAATTCTTGTTCTCAAATAAATATATGATCTAATTTAAGGTAAACAGATCTTGTGATCGAAACCACATAGTTCAGGAATGCTTAACCACTTCGCTGCTCTACCCTCAGTGGATACTGAGGAAGGCTCTGACATTTTGCCTGGTTCCCAAAAGTTTGACTAGGAGCTATGTTTCAATGTTTTGTTTTCCTTTAGCGAGAAGATCTGTTCTTTTGTTTGCTCTAGTGTCACTGGAGATGCTGTGCACTTCTGGTTTATGCTGTCACATGTACGAGGTTCTCTCCCAGCTATCATGATTACTCACGCTCTATCCCATCTTGCTAGTACACGGTGTTTCTTTCTATTCCAGACTGACCCTGTTCTCAAGAGGGTTTCTATTCTCAGTGTGCTGGGTATGATGATTCAGTGCTCATATATAATATTCTTATGTTCCATTTGCCTTGACAGTTCTGTCATTCCTGGGAGGTACATGGGGCTGCTTTTCTGGTCTTTGACCATTTTAGCAGAACAATGACACGAACATTTTATCTTGCAATTTTTATTCTCAGATTCCTTTCCAACATCCTCTTGAAACTAGCACATACTTTCATTGTTTGAGTGAAACTTTGGTATGTTTTTCTTTCTTTTTGCTGCATTTCTGTCTTAATATTAAGGTTCTCATGATTTAGTCACCCCGGTTTTCTGGTACAAGGTATACAGTGACTTCACAAAGTCATCAAATAAATTTAAATATCATAGTCTCAGTATTGTAAGATGATGATATTTGGGTATATGATTTTTCAAAATGATTTTTCAAATTCTTTTGGTAGCTTCCGGGATTTTTCTATTTGGAAATTTTGTTTTTTCATTCATAGAGCTGACCTTTTCACTGCAGAAATATTACTGCAAATAATATTTCTTGTCCTTGCCGATGTGCTTGTTTCACTGGTGAGGCAAAAACTACTAGTGGTTTCTTTTATAAGAACAGGGTTCCCAATCTCACCCCGCTGGATCTACTTGTAAGATCACCAGGACTGCATGCATAGCATGCCTGCCTTACCTCTTCCTCCATTATGGTCTCAATGCTTTGCATATGGCTAAGATTTGGAAGAGATGTGGTAAGATACTCTGCAATTTTTAATACTGAGTTTAATACCTTTAAAGATACTTCCATCATCCCAAAATCACTCAGTTTCCTTGGGAAGTCAGCAATTTTTATTCTAATGCAATAGGAAGTGCATAAAGCAGATGCTGTACTGGTTGAATTACAGCATCTGTTCTAGGTATAACATGTTGGAAGGACATTCCATTTTCTTCAAATACATTCAGCAGTTTGGACTCACGCAAGAGTCAAATCCTTTGTTATCAAGTACAGATTCACTGTTTCAGCAGAAAGCAGTGACTTTTATGTTGCATATTCTGAAGATTCAGCCTGTATACTCAGGATATCCTTTGCATCCTGATTAGAATTCACAATGTCGTGAAGGTATTACCATCATTACACAGTGGAATTTTAATTTGGCTTTGCTTGATTACACTTTTTTTTTCCCCTTTTCTTGCAAAACACATGCCTGGCACATTTATCATTATCCCACTATCTTGCATTTAATTTCCTTTTTGTTTTTGCACTTGTCTTCACTTTGAATGCTAATCTGAGATTTAAAAACTATTTATTCCAACATGCATTCCATTAACATCATATATGTGCAAACCCCATCCTCTGAGTCACTGTTTGTTTTCTTCATGTTTTCTGACTGTAAACTCTGGAATAATACTCTTTTTTGCCATAATTATTATATATGATCCTCTCTGCAGGGCATTTTAAATTAGTTTTCTCCTTAAGACCTTTTACCTTAATTTTATTTGTCTCCTCTGTTTGTGTTTATGCTTTAGCTTGCAAGTAAACTTCCACTTTTTTGATTTAACTTCTCATTTTCCTTGTGTTCTTTTTCAAGTTACATGTGTCTGATCTCCTTAGGTCACTTCAGACCAATGCCATAAGCTGGCCCTGCTCCTTAAAGATGCTGCTCGTTACAGGGAAGACATTTCCAGAAGAGAAGCAGTTGAAGAAGGAGGAAGCATTGGTGCTGGCTAATACAACCTGAAGGAAGCATAGAGCTCTGAACAAGAAAAGCTTTTCTGCTGATTTGATTCTTCCAGAAAAGACAACGTTTCATACCAACAAAACAACCAACCAACACCAAAAAATAACCAGAAAAATCCATCAAAAATATTCACAGTTTTGATTTCCACATGCTCAGTCAGACAACTTGCAAGAATCTATTCAAGTGAAAACAATGATAGCTTTACAGGTTTATGGAAAACATTTAAACAAGGAAAGATGTGGTACAGACAATGTTATGCAGATACTTCATAGGTCCTTTTAAAGGACTTACAGCATTTCTTAGTCCATATAAAAGTGTGAGAAATGGGGCCAGTAACACCAGGTATCAGCAGGAAGAACAAAAAGAGGAAGCACCATAACTTCTTAAGTCCCTAACACAGCTATTCAGGAACACATTCATGGGATATGTTTTAGTGAATTTTTTTTTTTCTCAGATCATTTGTTCATGCCTGTTGGAACTAGCTTGTTCTCTGAGGTTAAAATCATCTACTTTAAAGTCATAGCTGTAATTGGAATCTTCAGCTGACAAACAAACCAGAGATTTATGAAACTGAATTTTCAAATGCTGTAAAAGCAATATTATATTCTGTGATGGGTTTGCAGGAATTATAAAGGAAGGTCTGGAGACAGCATGAGGAACATGCAAGAAAGCCAACAGCATGCTCACTGAAAAGTATATTTGCTAAGTCGTCTCTTTTAGCAGAGCAGAAATAAGTGTCTTCTAGAGATGTTATCAAGGAAGCAAAATTGAGAATGAATATAAATAAAAGTGATAAATAAAATGTGATAATCAAGAAGAGAGAGGAAACGAGGAGGATAATGAAAACAGAAAGAGCACAGAAACCTAGGAAACTTTTTAAAGTGTCTAGGGACGGTGTAGATTGCCAGCTTCAGAATTGCTAGGTGGATTCATTGAGGTGGTGTTAAGAATAGGACAGAGTGTGCTTGTATGCACTAAAGCACCACGCAACAAAAAATCATGAGGAGGACTGGGTGCAGCAAGCAAACAACGGCTACCATATCCCACACCCGTGTCCAGACACCCACCTTGCATGCGAGGGGCTGGCAGTCCTGTAGTTCCAGGTTCTCTCCCCTGATGTACTCCCACACACCGTGTTTGTGTATAAATAGTGTGTGTCATTGACATTTTTCCCATGTGAAGGACTTCTGCTGACTCTAACAGGATGCTTTTCAGTCTCAGCAGCACATCTCAAATCCTTGTTCCTTACAGACCTGGAAGGTCAATTGGTTCTTCTCAACAAGAAGTTTCTAATGATGCAGATTTCTTCTCTTCCTCTCTATCTTTGGTGTGAATCTTCACTTTTCCACTTCTTCGTTTTCCATCTGCCACAGATCATTTCTGCCTTCTGTTTTTTCAATATCGGATTTTCTTCCTGCACTCTGGTTCCAAGATGCCTCTGTTGTGTGTCTTCCTCTGGTTTTGCGGAACTGACTTTTTTTTTTAATCCCTTACCAGCCTATCTTTGCTTTTTTTTTTTTTTTTCCTCATTGCCATTCTGTAAAGCACAGAGCAAATTCTGTTCCTCAAAAGTACTTCTTCCCTTACAGACCACACCTCCTCGCTGCTGCCTTTGGTTTATGTTACACCTCATAAAAAGTGCCCAGCTGCTGCTGAAAAGCTCAATCCATTGTTTGCAAGCACTTCGTCTTGTTCCTTCTCTTGTGCAACCTCTAACACTCATCTGACTCTCTTGTTAACTGTTTCAGGAATTAATCCAAAACCTATCTTTTTAAAAAGCCTCCTGATTTAGCTTGCTCACTGTCTAAGCCCCAGGGTCACACATGTACAAGACTGGGCACAAAGGAAGCAATGGGAGGACCCAGCTGAGGGTGAGAAGTGGAAGGGACCAACCTTTTCAATGACACCTACGTGTTAGACTTCCTAGCAGTAACATGAAGTTTCTATTTGGGAGGAGTTAGATGAGACAACCGAGATGGTGTCACCAAAGGGATAATCCTGTTCCAGCCAAATGGTTTCAATTCTTCCTTTGTGCTCACTCCTGATACTTCTATGACTTCGGGGTGAATCTATTCAGTTCACTATTCCGGCAGAAAACTGACAAGGAAAAAAAAATATGTTAGTTCTCTGTCGGGTTAGTAAACTGAGTCACACACCAGGGAAAAACCCAGGAGTGCCTGGTTCCTCCACAGGAGACATGGAGAGAGCAGCCTGCTCCTTTGGGGAGCAGCAAGCTTTGGGGTTGACTCACTCAGCCCATCGACCTGCACCCTGAGCCACTTCCAGGGGATCTGCCCGGCGAGCGCCTGTGAATCCTCTCTTGTCCCTGTCATGTCTCTCCTCTCTTTTCTCCCACCCAGGCACCTCCCCATCTGTGACTCTCTTTGTTTGCATCTGTAAAGCGTCGGTTCATTTCTACTCGTGGGTTATTCGGGGTCAAACCCCAAATACATTTCCACTCGCTGGAGGTTAACACACATCCCACGTTTCCGGAATCCTGTCACCAGCACGACTGCAATTTTTTTTGTCTTACCAGCTGTAACCTTGGACACAATCCTCTTCTTCCCCTGCCAGTAAACACACACCATGAAACGCTCCTCCAACAAATAGTTCTGCGAGCTGCAGAAATAAGAAGTCGTGACTTCCTCTGGGTTTCTTTTTCTTTTTAAAATTAGATTTATTAAAACTTGGATCAAAGCGTGTCTCTGTCAGTGGGACATTAATAACAAATCTTTTTTTTTCCTCTGGGGATATTTTGGCATCTAATAACTTCTTGCACTCAATACTTCAACTTTCCTCTCCAGGAGAGCAAGATTCCTCTCCGTCGTTCCTCTACCACACTTGAAGAAACACGTAATTTGAATGTCTGAATTTCACCGCGACCCTCTCTCCCCTATTCTTATGCCGGTTCTTCTGCCCACCGGCGTCCCTGCAGCCGGGCTGGGTGCTCGCCCAGGGTTCTTCCGAAGCGAAGCGGCGGGGAGTTAATTCTCAGGCGGGCGGTCCGCCGCCGACCGGGACGGGGGCGAGCGGTGATGGGCAGCGCTGCCCGCAGCCGCCTTCGGGCTATTCCACCCAGCGGCAAACGCTTCCCGTTGCGGAGAGACCCCCGCCCCGCTCCCACCGGCCTCGCCTGCCCGGGCCGCGGCAGGGGGCCGGTTGCCCGGCGACGAAGCGGCCCCTCCTCCGCGGCAGGGCTGGGCCATGAGGTAATGGCCGCCGGGGGGCGGGAGGAGCGCTGCGACGGGCGAGCCAGCGGCCTCCGCGGTGGCCGCCGCCGGCTGTCCCCTTCCCGCTGCCCTCCCGGCGGCGGCGGCGGGCGGTGCCGCAGCTCCTAAGGTGTCCGCGCCGCCTCA
The DNA here is from genome assembly GCA_004320125.1 of Scolopax mira. Classification (NCBI taxonomy): domain Eukaryota; kingdom Metazoa; phylum Chordata; class Aves; order Charadriiformes; family Scolopacidae; genus Scolopax; species Scolopax mira. The sequence continues at coordinate 24,567 of BJBW01015719.1, forward strand.
CGATACCGAGGAGGCCCCCGCGGCTCGGCAGGGTAAAGGCGAGCGGAGGAAGCCTGAGGAGAGCCACCGGTAGCCTCCCCACGTGCGCCGCCGCCCGCCCGGCTGGCGGGAGGGGCTTGCAGCCGAACCCGGGCGCCGCTTGAGAGCGGGGAGCTGCGGCGGCGGCCCGGGCGGAGAGACCGGAGGCGGAGGGCACATGAGGCGCGGGAAGGAGGAGGGAAAAGCCGCCGCCGCAGCAGCGACCAGCCGGCCGCAGCACCCCGCACGCCGCCGTCCCTCAGCGGCGCGGGCCGAGGGAGAGCCGTGAGGGGAGAAGCAGCCCGGAGGTGGCCGCCGCCGGCAGCGACGCTCCCCCGGCCCGCGGGGGGGGGGGCGCCGTCGCCCGCGCCCCGCTGCCCGGGGGGCCCGGAGCCGGGTGAGTGCACGGTGTGTGTAACGGGGGACGGGGCGATGGGGAGGGGGCGACACCGGCCTTCGCCCCCGCTCGCCCTCAGGTGAGCGAAGGGGGGGCGGTGTGCGTGTGGGGGGGGGGTGTCCGGGCGCGGCGTTGCGGGGGGCGAGGCCTGCGTCGTTCGCCGGGGAAAGAAACGGGGGCAGCGGCTCCTCCTCCTCGGGCCCCTGCAGGCCGGTGGCGGGGCGACCTTCACAGCTGGCTTGCTCCGGGGCGAGAGGAGCGCCCTGGCTTCGGTGCCCCTGCTCTTTTGTCTCTTCCCTCCCGCCCCCCCCCCTCCTTTCCCCCGGTAAAGAACGGAGGCAGTTGGGTGTTATTGTTTACCGAAGGTGAAAAATCGCTTGGCCCGTGAATTATTTACAGGTAAACTGCTGATGGTGCCGTTTGGAAGGTCCCCCTGCTTACAGAGATGGCTTTCCTAGCCTTTGGGAAGGGACATACTCAACTTGGTTACTCGGTGTCAAGGGTTACGGATAGCTTTTGGTAGTATATTTCTGTTTAAAATGACTAAAATATTCCATTATCGTGGGTTGTTTTTTTTTTTAATTCGAAGTCCCAGTGTCTGCTTTGGTTACAGCTGACAATTTTGAACTGCATGTTTGGATGAGCTTATTTTCATGTAAAATTAGAGAAGAGTAGGAAATACCTCAAAAACCAGAACATCTCTTCAAGAGTGAGAGTCCAGGCTTCTTTTTCCCCTTTGCTCAGACTTTGGGAGAAGTCTCCCATGTGGATGCTTTTCTCTGCCTTGCACTCTGTAACCTTATTTGAACCTTTTCAGTCCAGTGAGATTAAATCATGGATGTAATGGTTTTTTTTGCAGTAGGGAAAGAATAGCAAAAAAACCCCAAAACAACAATAAAACAACAACAACAAAAAAGAAACCCAAACTAAAACCAAAACAAAACCAAAACAACAGTTATGATGAGCAGTTTGCCATATGTGCAAGCTGCTTTACTGCTGTGTATTATATAGTTTCATGTACTGTAACACCCTGACTTTTGATCATAACAGAACTGAGCTGCCTTTAAATGTAGTTGTTCCTAGTGGGGCTCTTTTGGAGCTTCCCTAAGAAGCCTGGAGGAAGGAGTACTGTTCTCTATCCCAGGAACCATATTCACAAAGCTGTGCCTTCGCTGAGGTGCTGCAACCTGTTTTAATTGAGCCAGAGCAACCTGTGATGACAACAGATAAGAAAATTATATGAAGCCAGGACTATAGTTATTAATTTTGTTTTTCAATGAGCATCATTATAAGGGAGGAAATAGAGAAGGGTAAAAATCCTAATGGAATTTCCTAATAGTTTTCAGCTAGGGAGTTAAGCAAAGACCAGACGGCTGTATGTGTGGATAGAATTTAAATGGCTGTTGAAGTAAAACAAAAGTTTCCATGATTTGCACGAATGGACTCTCATTTGCCAGTGGATTGAACTGCATGGGGGATAACAGTAGTGGGAATAAGCAGAGTCTCTCTGGATCTAGTACAAAAAAAACCCCCCAAAGCCCCTAGAGAAGTCTTGTAGTTCATCACCGAGCCTGGTGCCTGTTCTGGGGCACTGGGTAGCACACCAGTATGCTAAGGAAGCACTAATGTGATTAGGCACATACACATATCAAAGGTGGAACACCACATATATAAATGTATGTATAAAATCTCAGTGAAATCTGAAGCTGTTGCTGCAACCTCTGAGCACCTGACTCGTTTTGCATCCAGAGCCCTGCCTAACGAAGCAGTGCCAGCACGTGATCTGCAGGTTTTGCTGTGTATATTAATGGACGTTAACTTGGCACTCTATCAGTTTGTGGAATGCAGGTGAGAGTTGGTGGGAGTAAGTCAACTTGCTTGTTCCAGAGAGCAAGATCAGATGGAAAAGATTTGCCTGGAACTGTTTGGAACTCCTGTTCTTTCTCTCTGCTGCAGCTCATGCTTGAGCTCCTTGCTGCTTCACATGTTCTGTGTCTAACAGATTACCAGCTGCTTTTGTCAAAGTGATTTGATCCCAACCTTTCCATGTCCTCTGAGGATTTTGAGTTTAGAAATACTCTAGCAAATCTCCTCTGGGATAGAAAAAATGAGATTAGTATTGTAGAAATGAGTGTAGGTTAAATATTTTTGGTTTAAATGTGCACTTGATCAATACTATAATATCTTACTGTTGTTGCTGTATAAATATGAAATCAGTACTAGGAAAAATGTTGAAGCTTCCCACTGTGCCTGCTGGGATAGCCAGTAAGCTGAATGTAAGAATTGCTTATTTTTTTATTTTTCCTAATAGCTCGGTAGAAAGAATTCTCAAAATGAGTGCTATTGAAGTGACATCTGCAATATCGAAAGGCAAGAAGTTAAAAATAAACCTTTCACCCTTTTTAAAAGCTCTATGTCTTTTTCTTTTTGACAGTTCCCTATGTTAGTTACCCTTGGGAGAGGGGAGATAATAAGGCAGTGTATGAGTTACGTTTGTTTGAAATCTATTTCTGTCCAAAGTCTTTAAAATAATTTTCCTTGATTTTCAGAATTGGGGTGGTTTAGTGCTCCTGTTAATAGGAACAGAAGTAGCAGTTGTGGGACATCATTTATTTTGTGTTGTCTGGATGTGGTATGTTAGGAGTGGTACTTCAGGTTGGTGGGGTGTTTTTTATTAGTTCACAAAAAAATGGTGTGTTCTTTGTTTCCAATTTTGAAATAGATACCTCTTCCCTGCTCCAGTAATGACAATTCTGTTTGCAAAAATGAGTGCTGCCTCTAAGTCTGCAATATTAGGCCGGGTTCTTCATTTGTGTAACTTCTTTAATAACCTCATTTTAACTCTTACAAAACTGTCAATTGATTTCATGTGCTGCTTATTTCACAATACCCCCATGTCAGTGCAAGAACAGACAGGCCAGAGTGACGTGAGAAGTCTGGATAACTAAAATAGGGATTTAGGAGCTGTGTTTTAGCCTGTTGGTCAAAGGACTGTTGTTGATAGGTAGACTGTTAGAACTGGCTCTGTTTTCATTTGAACTATCCATGTCTCCAGATGTGCACTGCATTTCTGCCTATGTAAGTAGTGATGAGTAAGTAAGATTTAAAGAATAAATACACCTAAATTGCATGTAAAATGACCAAAGGCATCTCCCTGTGTGAAGATCGTGGTGTTCCTTGTTTCTGCTGTGAACGAAATTGTCATTCGTGTGTTGCACAAGGGCTATTAAAAGGAATAGATTGCAGTAGTTGCTGCACATCCAGTGGCTTTCAGAGTTGTCACAAAAAATACAGCAAATGGGAGAAATGCTTTCTATTCTAAATAACAGCTATTGCATCTCAGTTGTAGGCAGCTCACTTAACGTCTGAAGCTCTGTAATGCTGGAACTGTAAAGCTGTGCTGTAAAAGTATGTTTCTGAGTCACATTTTTTATCATTAAAACTGCCTAAGCAGTGCCATTGCCTCCTTGGAATGCTGCACCTGTATGGAGGGCTCAGTTTTGGGGATTCAGTTGGAATCAGGCTACTGGGAGAGAGAGAAAAATCTTGAGAATTAATTTCCTGTTAATGGGAGCTTTCCAAGATACCATTTGGTGTCTGATTCAGAGCCTTCCTGCTTACTCTGTGGTTTGACTGAGATAGCTGTGTGAGTTTACAAGTACTCTTATATTTTACTTTGTAGTGAATAACCTGATGACTCCGAAATAAATTTCAGGAGTTCACTGCTAACATTCTGTGTCTAAAACTGCCCTCTGTCTGAACTTTGATTCATCAATATTTCTCTTTTTATTTGAGCCTATTGATTACGGTGCAAAAAGTCATGCTATGTAGTCATCCTGCTTATGGTTGCCCAGCTAAGAGGCTTATTGATAGCACAAACAGATTAGCTCAGAGATAATTCTTAGATTCAATTATGCTGGCAGATTTGCTTTAGTTAAATTGGTTAGTGACTGCACTGGGGTCGATTCTTTGCCTTATCTTACAGCTTCTCTGGACAGGATTGTCTAACCTTGCAGTCCCTTAGATGCTGTAAACCCAAATGACACTGCTGCTCAATAACTGTTATATTTCCCTTAGTGTATAGTGTTTATTTAATTTATTTTGTTTGTTTGTTTGCTTTTAGGTATGCCAGTAGAATAATGTATATTAGAGCCCTGCTTGCATTTATAGCAGAAGTTGAGAGCACTGTAGCAGTCAGAGAAATAGAAAAGGAGGAAGGAAATGCAAGACGAGTTTGGTTTAAAAGCTCTTGCAGAGTTTCATTATTGGTGTGTTTGGTACCATGTTGCTGCCCAGCAGAACACGTTTTCCTCTGGCTGTGGATTCCCTCTTCTATCCCCTTCCGCATCGTGGTGCTGGGAATCAACTCCGTGACTCGGTTAAGAACTGTTTTGAAGGTTAATTTTCAATCAGATTCAATCTGTCCTCTGGGCAGCAAAGCAGCTGTTAGCAGTGAGGGAGGGAAGCAGCAGGAGTAAGTGGCTGAGGCTTTGGTGTCGGGGGAAAGTCTTCAGTGAGCATAAGCTGATTTTGAAACTGCTACGCTCTAAGCTCTGGTATCACCAACACCAGTTGGTTGATGAGATGCTAATGCTGTGCCTGACAATAACCTGCTACGTATTTGTGTGCTCAGGGACTATTCTTGACTCCCAGCACCTGTATGAACAGAAGAGAAATACCCAGTAGTTGATGTTCTTAGGCTATTACACAGGCATCATCGTCCCATACAGAATGGGAATTTATTTAAGAATAAATTTGAATACTTTTATTGTGCTAACTTTCAGTTCAGGCTGCTTTTGAGTGCTCTTTCTGGAGCAAGACGCACACAAATTTATAGTCTATGTTGTGAATAATGCAATTCTCAAAACAGAATGTGTAAAACAGTAAGATTTTAGATTTACAAAGTAATGTGAACTAACTTTAGGGAAACAGTGTTTTCTTTCTCACTCTTTCTCTTAGCAGGCTCTTAGCAGGCTTTCTCTTGTTAAAATGTAACAAAGTCAGCAGAGCCTTTTTTCCTTAAGTTTTGTAACATCAACAGGTAAATGTTTCTTATGTTTCCATAAGACCGGAAAGAACAATTGGATGATCTAGTTTGATTATCAAAACTATGAGTTTATGGCTCCATCCTGAAGTGTTTTGATCCAAGTGAAGACTTCTTTATGTGTTTGTAGTCATCTAGGTGTCTATGTTGGAGTATAGGATGTGTTCTGAAGAATTTGAAAAGTAGAAGTGGGAGGGCTTTTTAAGACAGTCACTTTTTTCCCCTACCACTTTTAATTTGTGAATTTCTTACAATTCTGCAGAAGGTCTATAAATACTTAAAAGTCTTATGCGAAGTAAAGAATGTAAAAGCTATTTCTGTAGTTTCTTTTTGCAGACCCTTTAAGGAAATCAGTGAATACCAGGATGAAAATGACTGGTGTAGAGAGAAAGTGTAAAGAAGAAAAATATGAAGTGATTAAGTGTTACATTTCTGGGATATTGCCGGCAACATATTGTGAAAGAATAAAGTTGACTTCATGGTCCTGTGTGAAGATGGGAGCTCTGTGGAACGTGGGCTACTTTTTGTGTGTTGGATCACAGCGTGGTTAAGGTCAGAAGTGACTTCTGGGGGTCATTTGCTCAAGTAGGGCCATCTACAGCTGATTGCCCAACTTGGGGTCCAGACATCTGAATATCTCCAGGGATGGAGACTCTGCAACCTGTGCCAGTGCTCAGTCACACTCGCAGTGAAAAAGGGGGGGAACCTGCTGTGTTTCAGTTTATGTCCATCACCACTGGTCCTATCACTGGGCACTATGGAAAGATCCATTGTTGCTGCAACCCCCCTTCAGGTATTTATGTGCATTGATGAGATTCCCCCAAGCCTTCTCTTCTCCAGGCTGAACAGTCCCAGCTCCCTCAGCCTCTTCTCATAGGAGAGATGCTCTGGTTTCCCTTCTTTGTGTTAGTGGCCCTTCTCTGTACTCTCTCCAGTATGTCCATGGCTCTTACATGGTGGAGCCCAGAACTGCACAGAGTATCCCAGATGCTGCCTCACCAGTGCTGAGGGGAAGGATCACCTCTAATCTCCCATCTGTCTTAGAGCTGTTAAAGAGAAAACATAAACCCCCCCCCCCTCCCACCATGTGGCAGTTCCCAGTGCTTCAAACAAAACATGGAAAACTGCTTATCATTAGTTTTCAATGAAGTTTAAAATAACAATGAGTTAATTTGTCCCATCTTTTAATAGTGTAGGAAAATGTTTGCACAGTGGAGAAACATGTGTAGCCTGGAGAGGAAGAATTAAAGCTGTGGATATGTTGTAATAGTTAACGTTCACATCTTGGAGATTAGTTGATTATTACTGTGAATTGAAATAGATCAGTGTAGTTCTGAATTCTATGTTCACATAAATTCCCCTTTTTAAAGACAATTGCTGGTAATGTCATATTGGACTTGAATTTCATGCAAGTCAAGACTCTGCATGAAATATGGTTTTACAGCAGCCATAATTTGGTGTCCCAGAGAGTACCAAAGTGCAGTTTTGTTTTGAAGAGAGAAGTATTTTATTTTTTTTTTTTAAATTACATCAATTTCTGCTGCTTGTGGGAAATGGGGCCTTTTATACTTGGTGTCCTGTTTAGTGTTTGTGGAAATGGAGCTGGTATTTCTAACAGCTTTGAAAGCCCAGTTTCACCATCAGATACTGCACAT
>BJBW01015719.1:31847-45584 GCA_004320125.1 Scolopax mira
TCTTTCTGGTATTATGGTTTCTTATTGTAGATCTTCTCCTGTAATCACAAATTGCAGAAAAGAGTGGTAGACGACTGTTTTGTTGTTGTAATGCTACAGTAATGATCACTTCCAGGAATTTATGGTGGGGGTGGAGATTAATGTTTACCAAAAACATTACCTTCTTTGAGGCTTTGGCCCTGTAATGAATTCTGCAAACCTGTGTGTGTGAAGGTCATAGCAATAGCAGCCCTTCATGGCTCTGTTTCCTCAGGGTTATCTTGTCATCTTGTCAAGTGGTAGGTGAGCATGTTATGATTTGACCCCAGGTACTTGTGGCTGATCTGAGAGCCATAAATTTCCAGTATAAAGCAATCTGAACTGAAAGTGCTTCTTCTGGTTGTCTGAAATGGATTGGACAAATACTCTTGTATTTGTTCTCTAGAGTTTTACTCCATAATGGCTTTCTCAAAAAAAACCTTACTTTACAAGACATCCAGAGCTGTTAGAATGATAAGACAGTGTTAGACACTGCACTTCTCTGGGAGAATACAATTTTGTCCTAGAGTCCAAAGTGATCTTTACTGCCATGCTATTGCATGTGGGTTATCCTATCATTTTTCTGCTGGGAACATTGAGTTCTCCACGACTGTCACTTGTACTGCCCTTATCTATTACAGGAGATTTCTTTTAGGAACTGTTGCACCTCGGGCAAATGCAACTTTATTAAATGCTTTGCCCTTTTACCTTTGAAAAACTCCAAGGTAAACTTCTGATTAATGGAGTTTGTTTAAACCAACATCAGTCTTGTCTTACTTTGCGAAGGATGAAGGATGTCAGCAAGATCAAAACATTTGTCTGAGGTAATTTGGAAGTTGGTTGCAGTACTAGAATTAAGTCTGGTTCTTGTGAATCTCTGTTTTAAGCCCGTCAGTGGATTGGCACGTTCTATGGTATTAGCTCTTCAGGACCTTGTAGGGTAGAGTATCTGAGAGTGTTGCACCTGCACTTTTTTTGAGGTGTGTAGGATTTGCTCAAGTAATTTTGAGTGCATTTTACGGAAGGTTTAAATATGTGCCTGGTGGACAGGTTGGTTAGGATAAAACAGTGCTACCATTACAGTAGTGATTTTAGTGAGATTTCTGTATACTTTTCTACTTCAGTAAAAGTCAAAGATGGACTGTTAAGCCAACTACAATGTTCTACTGTGAAGATTAGTGTTCAAAATGTGAGTCTGGAATTTTCACAGGCTGGGAACACCCCGCATCCAAGAGACAGCACCATCTCGCTCTGCTCACTGATGACTTAACTAGAAAAGTCAGTATCTCAGAGCTTCTTGAGCCTGACTTGCTAACCTCCCCCCTCCAAGAGTTAACACTGCACCTGTTTTATAGTATTTATCAACTTTCAGTATTTCAACTTTCAACATACCTGCTGTATGTTACCATAAAGGAGCTAAAATAGAAAGTCTTGTTATTAACATCCTACCATACTGCACGGGAGGAGAGACAAGAGGGAAATAAGATGTTTGCACTTGAAATGTCTGGATAGGAATCTTTTTTTTGTTTGTTTGTTTTGTTCATGGGGATATTGTTGTCTCTTTTATTTCTTTATTTTCAAAAAAAAGAAATACCCGCTTTTGTGTGATGAGTAAAGTATTAAAGCTGGGGATGTTTGTAAGCAAAAGCAAAGATCATAAGCAAGTGTAGTTCAAAGGAAATAAACATAGAAATAGCAGTTCACAGTAGATAGCTAGCCAATGAAAAGCTGCTCAGTGGAGCAGGCAGATTGATGCCACTGTGCTTTGGGTATGGATGTTGAAAAATATCCAAAAAGCAGAGTGGATTTCTTAAATTCAGAAACTGTGATTTTTATTATGATCTTATTTCATTCATTGAGGGATATTTTGTATGCCCTTCCTGTTCCCAGATTATTGTTGGTAATACCTGATGGCAGGAAGTTTATCTTAATGATATGACTTTAAATGATAGGCACCATCGTTGTCAGTGTTCAAGGTCAGGTTGGACAGGTCTTGGAACAACCTGACTTAGTGAAAGATGTCTCTGTCTTGGTTTAGTGGTTTGACTCTTAAAATTTTGTTTTCCTGGCAAGTAACTGAAGCTGCAGAAGAGGACAGTCTTCCTTCCCCATCCTCACCTCTACCTCATGCACAGCTTCTTGAATGGGCATGATATGGTCCAGCTGAGAGAGCGTTTCTCCAGGAGTTGGATGAACATCAGAGATTGCACAAAGATAAGGCATCAGTGGGCCGGCAAGGTCAAATAGTATTTAGATAACTTATATAGTTATCTTTAAAAATGTGAGTTAGTTACCAAAATTGTATCATTTGCTAGTTGTGTGAGTTGTTTTTATTTTTAATATACGAAAGTGGCATTTTTGTAATCTTGGTTATCAAGATTGCATGGGGAAGATTGAATACTCTGTTCTGTTTCTGTTATCTGAGATGGTAAATTAGTACTAATTACCTCATCAAGAGGGCTAAGAGGAAATTCCTAAATGCACCCAGCAGCAAGCCTATTGTTTTGATCCTATGACCAGTGGGGATAACTTGAAGATTAAGACATGATATAATATTGTAGTGGGAGAAATGACTAAGAGGAAATAGGAGGGGCTGCAGGAAAATGATCAGCTTATAACATGACTTGTTACAGCAGCTGAAATGCTGTGTTCTGCTCTTTGTTTGTCATAGCTTTCTCTGGAAAAGATAAACAAGGGGTCATTATAATATGGCCAAAAAGATACTTCTCTTTTGGTTTAACAAACTCTTAGAGTGAATAGCTATAGAATACTACTAACTCCATAAGTCAGGAAGGCATGAAATTGCAGGCCTTCAGCCTGTTCTGGATCTGATTTGAATCCGAAATGGGCAATTAATTTATCTTCTGTGTGGGAATTGGTGGTTCTGATTGCCTTGATTTCTAGCTGGAAACTGTTTTGTGATTAAAAAAAACTTCCAGGACATCTATATGACAACTTGGAATTCAGCATATGTGAAGCTAAAGAATAGACTTTGGGGGGGACTGGTTTGGACATTGCACTGTTCGAGGATATTGCGGTTACCGCAGGAGAAGTGAAAGGATTTTGAACTCGTGGGATCTCAGAATATTAAGGTATTGAATGTTCTTTAAGGACACTAAAGCCATTTGCAAGCATCTTTTATGAATTCTGACATCTTGCATAATCTTCTGTGCTTTTTCTCCCTGCTTTTTTTTTTTAACCATATTGTTCCTCTGGCTTTGTTCTGCATGTGAAGTATTACAGAGTTTCCTTTATCTCCTCAGTTAAGGGCTCAAAGAGGGAAATCTCCTTTCCTTTACAGGGAATCAGTTAATGGTTTGTAAAGTTCTTGGTAGCAACTGGTTACACAGAGGCATTTGAAAAAGGAAATTAACAAGCAATGTCAAATGGAATTGCTAAAATGCAAGTGAAGGTCTTATTTAACTCTTTAAAAAAAAGCAAAACCCCATGTTGAAATAATTATTTTCTAGATTTCTTTTCTAAGCAGCTTTTCACAAAAGATACTGAGAAGTTGTTGTCTAGGAAAACTTAAGTAGTGTTTCGGGTTTTATAATAAACCCCAGAGATGGCTGCAGTGGCCAAAAGAAGTTATGCTCCGTAACAGGATTTCACGTCTGACAAAAATCTTCATAAGTGCTGGTTAAAACTGGTCTGAAAAAAGGCATTTCTGAACAAGTAGACTCAATAACCTCTTAGAGAATAGATTTTAATAGGCATTAGAGGCTGATATTTACAGACATAAACGCATATCAAGTATGAGAAGCAGAATATGGCCCTGTAACTCAGGAATGGTTCCTTGAGTAAAGTCCAGATTGTGAGAGTTGTAGATTACTGAGTTTAAAGGGTTGGTTTGTTTGTTTGTCTGGAGTTTTTTGTCTTGAAGGTTATCTTTGCTCTTTTGGGAAGTAATTACAGGAGCCAGCAAAATGAGTCTAGATTCAATATTAATTACTGTTCATGCTCTAGGACAGCAAACAAGACTTGAATTGGGGGGCTGGACTAGATGATCTCCAGAGGTCCCTTCTAAACCCGTATCATTCTGTGGCTCTCTGAATCACAATGGCTAAACAGGTTGTTACTTACTGCTTTTTGTGTGAAGATTACCCTTAGTGTGCCTGAAGTGAAAAAGGTGGAGAAGGTGAAATTTGGATTATAGTGATGGGATGGGTACGTTTTGGGAGATGAGGAATAACATTTGGAAGGATCTGTTACATTATAAGACATAGTCCAAATGGCTAATATTTTGTCTTGTGAGCCTTTGTTGACCTCTGGGCTTCTCTGCTTTTTATTTAAAAAAAGTCCAAATTACTATTTTTGGATACAGTAGTGGCCCTGACTGATATACAGTACCTCAGCTGTGGAGGTAGAAGAGTCTGGAATCCTTGACACCTCAAATGTGTCACTGAATTACAGTCCCTTGGATCTTGTGTGCTGCAGTCTATGGACCATGTCAAAATGTCAGCAGCTGCTTCCACGTTTGCAATGCTGACAATATGACCTTCAGGTTAAGAGATCTCTGCTGACGTGAGCTCTGCCCGGGCTATGTTTATTTTACTCTGTATGGAGCTTTTGTAGTTGCATACTTCCAAAAGACCACAAAGCAAAGGAGAGCCTGAAACAACTCTTCTGTCTTCTGTGCTTGCAAGTGGCTCTGGTGATCCTCAGGCGCTGATGCTTCCACTTTTTCATTGCGCCCTGGGGAATAATATGTTGTGGTAAAGTATGTGTGCAGCTTAAATGAGAAGAAGGCATGGAAAGGAGCAGATGTGTTTCTTGGCAGCCCTGAGGCTATTTTTGGAAAGGGGGGAGTTTGCTTGGGAAATAGTGCAAGCAGGAGGGCCAGGTTAGTCTCTTCACCTGCATCAGCTCTGTGCTGGTAAGGGCCGCTGAGCATCCTGATGCTGTCTTGGGTATTTTGTCCAAGTTTTGCCTCTTGTGCAGAGCGTGCTCAACTCCAAAATCAGTACAAAGTTGCAATAATATCAGGGTGCTCTCCACTTCTGCTAATTATTGTTTTGATATTTACTCAGGACGGGGGATAACAACTGGTACAAGATTGAGGCATGGCAGAATAGCCATGCTGGCTGCTTCTGGGGTCTGTTTCTCTTGGAGCTAAGTTTAGCCAAGTGACTTTCACTGGAGCCTGTCACCTCTTTATATAAAGTGCTCAGCTGGTGTGAATCAAACTATAGCTTTGAATATTAATGCTGTGTGAGGTAGGGGACTGTCTTGTTAACCCAGCTTAGCTGTGGTTACAGGCCTGTGTACAGGAAGGCCTGTAGTCTATGGTTGTATATGTGTGATCTGATGATATTTATGAGCTTTGTGATTAGTTTATAACGTTAAAGCAGCTCCTTCCCAACCCCCAATCTTCTGCAGGCTGTGTTGCAGCAGTACATATGGGAATCGGGCCAGGCAGGAATTAGTACAGGTTGTGGTAACTCGTGTCTATCAATGACTGTAGTTTGCAGTTAGACAATGTTTGCATTGTGTCTGTCTTTATTGTCTAACTTACTCATTGGTTTTGCACTCCAGCCTGCGGTTTCCTCAGTAGCAAAAAGACAAGTTCTGTCAGGACAGCTGCTTAATAAGGCATGAGTTGAAATACCCAGGAAGGAAAAACTCTTTTCTGGATAAATTACGAATTGCTGAGAGGAAGGGGATAGCGTGCAGGTGGAAAGTGTGCAGGGTAAGATTCCTGGCCTGGGTAAGGCTGAATACTCGTATATCATATGCAGATATTGTTGTTGTATTGAATTGAATAGTGTACCTGCAGCAGAGATGGCCAGGGTCTGTCTCTTTGAAGTGTGGAAGTACAAACCCACTTAGAAGAATTCCTTGTTTCTACCTTTTTTCTGTCAAAGGAGATTTGGAGCTACAGCACGTGGCACCAGAGAGAAGGGGAAAAGGAGTTGGGGCCTGTAGCAAGGGAGGAAATTAAATTTAGGATAATGTGGCCACTCCGAGCCAGCAGTTGTGACCTGACTTATGCAGGAGAACTTGGTTCATTCTGCAAATGGTTTGTGCCTCTGGGAGATGATGCTTGTTTTGTGAAGGATGGTCTTTTCTGCCAAGTTGAAGGGCATCATGTGTCTTATTTGTAGTTACTGTATCTGTTACACAAGCAACAGCGCAGCAACAGAAGACTTCTTTAATGTGTCTGATGTCAAATTTATTTTTAAAAAGCAGTGTAATTCGTTATTGGTGCCAGCCTGGATCTTTGCCACGGCCAACACTTGTGACACAGCTGTTGCTGCCATTGCACAGTTAGCTCCCCAGTTACAGTTCAAGGTGGGAATGAAGTGGGTTTGCCTTATTTGCACTGTCAAAAATCTGTTGCATGGCCACATACAAACATACAGCCTCCTGTAGGCAGTTGTGTTGCACAATTTGGGGTATTTTTAAGAATTTATTATCAAATTGATATTGTTTGAGGACATCTTTTCTTTCTATAGATGCTCTTCTGCTGCAGGTTTTTTTTTCTCCTTTGACCTAGTTTTTGGTTAGATTTTGGTTAAAAATGTGGATGGTTTGCCTACTTTCTTCCAATATACCTTTTTTTTCATAGTGAAGTTGGAAATATGAGCATGTGTGTAGTCTAAGAGCCTAATTTTGAGACTCGAGGAAAAAATGCTACCTGAAATGTATCTTGATAGCTCTGAGAAAAATTACAGATGAGATAGAGGGCTGGCAGAGGATTAAGGGCACATAAGTGATGCATGACTGTAAGTATGTTTGTCACAGCCAAACTGATTACTGTAACTGGGCTGATCTTGTTTATTAGCCTTTCTCAGACTTCAGTGCTTTTTATATAAAGCTAAAAAGTAACTTGCTCTGTATTTTCTCCTCTCTTCTCTTTCCCTTTGTTGTTCATCGATGTGGTGCAAATTAAGAAAGATTATCTGCTAAATGGCTCTTATTTTAAAGTGGGCCAACATTGTCGGACAGTGTGGGAATTTACAAAGTGTTGTCTTTATCTGCTTTTGGCTTTTTGTCCCCTTTCTCCCTCGTGGGAGAGAACGAGAATGAAAACATTCTTTGATGAGGATGTTAGTGTCGCATATTGGTGTTTTATAGTAGACCGATTAAATGGGTTGTTCTTGGAATTTGGAGCTCAGTATTCAGTCTGTCGTTACTGTGGATACAGTAATTTGCTAAAATAGCTGCCCGTTCATGCATTGCCAGTGACTAAACCTGGCTGTGGAATGCTTGCCTCTCCTGTCTGTGCCAGTGATGGTCAGGTCTAGCCTTTCATGGCTGCACCTGCACACATTATATTAAATAATAAACTGAGCTCATGCCTGTTCATTTCTGGAAGCTACCTATGTTTTTGTGTAGATGAAAGCGTAAAGAGAACAGAGGTTGGACTCAAGTGTGATGAGAAACTCCAGCACCTCACTCCACCCAAACGTTGCTTTCTTTGTTCCCACTTTCACCAAGTCCATCATACTGTTTTTGCTAGTCGCATCCATGGGATATCTCAGATGTTTCTCTAAAACATCTGCGTGATAAATGCCTGTTAATGCTTCATACCCCATGTGATCTAAAGCATAGTTCCATTGTTTAAAATGAGAGTTCCATGTTTAAAAGAGAGCGGGTAGAAACATTTATTTGTAAGTAAACTAAATGGACAGAAATGGAAGATCATAATGAGTTTAGCATGGGAAAAAAATCCCAAACCTGACACCTATGTAATACAGTGTTAAATGCTGTTAAAGCATTTTATGTTGCTAACCCTGGATCACAAAGGCTTGCAGATACTTTGTTGAGTAGCTTCATTTCATGGAATAGAGAGTGCTCTGCTAAACTGGAATTTAATGAAAGGAGCATGGGGAAATCCTCTGGAAACAGTGACTGTTGAACTGCTTGAAATGTAAGCATTTCAATTTGCTTTCTGTGCTGGTTCTTTTGTGAAATGCAAATCGAGTTGAGAATGAATGAAAGGTCCAACCTTTGAGTGTTTCTGTGCTTTGCCTGGGTTGGGGGCCAGAGTTCAGGAATGGTCACATGAGTCTGTGCTGAGATCATTAGACTGGGGACACCAGCTGTGCTATTATTAGGGGTTTTAAAGTCTGTGGCAGATGTTCTTAGGCTCTCTTCCAGCCCCCACATATGGTGCAGTGGAGAACATGGAAAAAGAAACGTCTGACAAATTATTTTTCCATGCAACAGATTTCCCTCTCCCCTCCCCCATGCAACCGGGCAAGATATTTTATGTTAACTTGCATGTATCAAACCCCAGGTTAGAGTATTTGAAATAGAAAAAAAAAATTTAAAAAGTGATCATATGAGAATAAATACAAGTGCTGTGTTTGGAAAGTAGGACTTGGGGGGGTTAGCCAGGACTCAAGTCTGTAGGTGCACATGTTCTGCCATTCATGTGTTTGTTTTCTGTTTTCTTTGACACTGCTATTTAGATATAGCCCTTGTAATATTTATTTTTCTCTATGTTTATAGTGTAAAACTGCTCCTGCAAAGTTTTTTTAATGTATGTGATGAGATGTAACACACACAGAACAAAGAGGTATTAATAATGTGATTAAAATCTGTGAACGGAACTACTGCTTATTATATTACAGTGATATAGCATATGGCACAGAAGGAAGCATGGGTTTTTTATTTTATTTTTGGTCATAGTAAGAGACGAGTATGTACATCTTGTTTTGAATGTGTAGTTTGTCCTCTCTGGAAGTCAGTTATCCAGTTTAAATACCCTCAAAATCACAAGCTGCTTAGGATTCTGTGGGCTTCTGAAAGGCAATGCAAATTCTGATAGTTGTACAAAATGCACAAAGGAAGATGCAAGACTGATGAAGTGGCAAACCAGAGGTACATGAAGAGCTGAAGAATGTGAACTATTTATAATAGGTAACAACTATGTCTCTGTATTTCTTGTGTTATGGGTTTTTTTAACCATGTAAGCATGTTGTTGCTAAGCAGAACAATGAATGTTTAAACATTTCCCTGTGCATCATCTTTTCCTTTCTCTCGTTAAAACGTGTGGTGTTTTGAGCTAAACCAGCCAAGATGCTGCGATAGTTGCCCTGTGCTAAGCACAAAGGGAAGAAAATGCAACACTTGATAAGTTTTTATATTGCCATCTCCTAGCTTTCTAGTTTAATCATACAGAGCTTTTTGGTGTGATTAAAGAGAACAGTACCCAAAATACTCTACCATGCAGTTCTTGCTGGGATTCTCATGCTTTCCCCATGCATTTGCTCTATGCATGTTCTGTTCTGGATATTACAGGTACAAATCATAAAACTGATCAGAAATCTGAATACTGGTTCTCTGCCATTGTTTTATCTGACACCAAGAAAACAATGTTGGTGAACCTAAGGCGTGTCTTTTTTTTTTTTTTTAACTCTGAACTGGGATTTTAGTTGAATACTGGGACTTGTAGGTGCCTGTTTCTGGCAGGAGATATATCCCTAGATCTAGTTTGAATTTGACTCCCTCTTTTGATTTCCCCATCCCCAAGCTGTTAATCTTTCTACTTTTTAGTAATGGTGATGATGGTGATGTTTTAAACCATTGGAGAAACAGATAGTTCTTCAGTCCTTTCCTGCAATACAATGTAAAAGAACTGAATGCCTCCACTTACATGGTTTGGAGAGCCATGAGGTGTGACCTCAGAAGTCTTTGGTGGCTGATGTGGATGAGTGCTCTCTTATACTCTGTTATTTGAAAGTGCTGCTCTGTGATTGGAATGGGCTGCCCAGGGAAGGGGTTGAGGCACCATCCCTGGAGGGATTGAAAAGATGGGTTGACATAGTTCTTAGTGATATGGTTTAGTGGTGGTTTTTATCAGAGTTAGGTTGATGGTTGGAATACATGATCTGAAAGATCCTTTCCAACCTAGGCAGTTCTGTGATTCTACCCAAAGTAGGCTGGTCTGTGCACTGGAACCTGGGTGTTGATTACTCGGGTTGACAGCAGCGAGGAATCAATTGAATAAGATTGTGACAGTCCGTAGAGTCACATAGCTCCTATGAAAAGAACAGTGTCCCCTGTGTTATTGAGATTACAGTGCAGGACCCAGAGAAAATTTAAGAGGATTAGTCACAGCATGTTGCATTAAATCTGACTGCTTAATCAGAAGGATTTTTTTTCCCAAAGATTATTTTGTTGGCAGAAGTGAGAAAATCAGGATCTTGATGAGATCCAGGAGCTTGCTCTGAAGGCAAGCAAAGTCCTATCATGTTAATATGACTGGTTAGAACTTATTTTTCCCAGGTAAGAGATGAAGTGTTTTGTTAGCATGATGGGAGGTAAATTTTTAAATTTACTGTGGTAAATGTGTTTATGGTAATATACTTTTCTTGACAGGTGGCAGTCCTTGTTTGACTAGAATCCAGTATTTATATAGCTTCTTACAGTATAAACAGCTTTCTGACTGGAAAATAATTGCTGGGATTAAAGCAGTTGAGTCTTGCACCAAGAGCATTAAGCTTCTGTCAGCTCCACTCCCCCTCCCAGTTCTGATTTTTAGCAACCTGTCCAATTTCCTGTGCATGAGGTGGGAGGAGAGGAGAAAAGGATTTGTTATAAACATGTTTCAGAAATGCATTTTCCGTTCTTGAGGATGTGCTTGCTAAATCTTAACTTCCAGGATTCTCTGCAACTCCAGTGATGCCCTCAATGCTACTTCATGGACCTCTTTTGGCAGAAAACACTTCCACGCAATGGTTTCAAGCGAAACCATTCCCAGTTTGGTTTTAATTTCTCTGTAACTCTAGAATGCTTCAGATTCTCACGTGGGTGTGTATCTTTGTGGGTAGATGGATCAACCCTTGACAGATAAAAATCTCATCCTCTCACTGAACATATGTTCTAAATCTCTCCTGTTAGAAAGTACAGGAGCTTACTCGCCAATTTTGCTCCCTTTTCTGCTTCAATCAATATATTGTAAATTGCGTGTGAACTGCCGTGTTAAGGACATGTGTATCTGTTTCATGAAGGTTCATTTTGTTAATTAAGAGCTTAATAGGTTAATGTACACTCCTGTTCCTTGGGTGTATTAAAGATGGGCTGTGACTATATATTTATAGTCCCCCTTCTCTACCAAGGCTGAAGCTTCTTTTCGTTGATACCTTACAGCACCGAGCATGTTACTGCTTCAAGTCAGCAATAAAAAGAGAAATTACTCCTGTTCTATATAAGTGAAACTCTGAAGAAGCAGATCTCCCACTTTCTCTCCCTCCTTCTAGTTTAA
The DNA here is from genome assembly GCA_004320125.1 of Scolopax mira. Classification (NCBI taxonomy): domain Eukaryota; kingdom Metazoa; phylum Chordata; class Aves; order Charadriiformes; family Scolopacidae; genus Scolopax; species Scolopax mira. The sequence goes on from BJBW01015719.1 coordinate 43,081, forward strand.
AATTAGATCTTCTGGCCCAACAGGAAGGGGTTTACATTTCTTGCTCGTTTCCCAACTGCCAAGCAGAGCATGTAGTCGTGCTGAACAAAGCAGCAGCATTCCTGGATCCTTTTAATGATGTATTCAGAACGCCAGCGCCTCCTGATTTAATGAGTACAGTGAATGTATTCACAACTAACAAGAGCATGCTCATTAAACACCAGTAAGTTAACTGTCCTATTCTCTTCTAGCAATCCAATTCATAATTAAATGGTGCCATATGTGAATACAACACTGGGCTGTCAAACCGAGAGGTTAGATGGTCTGTGGGTACGCGTGGTTAGGTAGGATTGTTGGACTATAAGTAATTTAGCTTAGCTTGCCTCCCTGAGAGGGCTACTTTTCTTGCTGGGGGCTTTGTGCTTGCACATTCTAACCAACCAAAAAGTTTAAACCTGAGCAGTGAGTCAAAACATAAATTTAAGTTGTCTTTTAGTTTGTAACTTTTTAATATTATGCTGTATTTTACCATTACTGTTGTGTGAGTCCAGAGTAGCACAGCTGTACTGACTGGCATTGCAGGAGTGTAACTGAGGGCAGAATTGGACCCTTGATTGACTTGACTGCTATGTAAGCTCAAGTCTTAGTCCTGATGGTTAGGTGGGGACATTGGAAGAATGAATAGGTCAGTTGAGTGCTTTGGATTTGCAGATGCAAGCTGAGCAAAGGTGCTGCTCAGAGGCAATTGGAGTTGTCTTTAGTGATGGTTGGACTAGGTGATCTTAAAGGTTGCTTCGAACCTAGACAATTAAAAATATAAAATTTTAAAATACGAGTAGCAAATCAATGCTACTTCTTATATAAGTTGATAGAAGTGATCTCTCCTCAAAAGTACATCTACCTTAATTTTTCATGCCATTATGTAGTGAACCATAAATATTGAGTACTTATCTGTAGTTTTAATCTTAAGTCTGTTCTGAAGTGGTTTGGTTTTAATAATTACAAGCACTAGTTAATAATGGATTTGGAGGCAGAGGGAATCTGGGCCTGAGGGAGGGGTGGCACGTGTATTCTGTTTGCTTTTCTTCTGTCAACCTCCATCATCAGAGTGACACCAAGCCAATTCTTATTCAAAACCAGCTGACACCGTATTCAGTTTGTGCTGTCTATTCTTTCTTCAAACTGATTTCAGGTAAAAAAAAAATCCCCATACAGTCCTTATGACCTGTTTGCCATCTGGAGCAGCGAGCTCTCGTGAGGGCAGAGGCAGATGTACTGAATGTCTGATGCAGCTTCTGCAGCTGCTGCCTGCACCATGGACGGGCTCTACCTGGCTCTGCTGCTCCTCAGCCAGACCCTGCAGGTCCCTGGCACAGGCGCCTGGGTGAGTCTGTCAAACGTAGGATGAATTCTCTAATAAATAGTCATTAAAGTTTCCTTCTCTGGCCTGTTTCCCTAAGAGCCATTGTCATTCAGGTCTACTGAGTCAGGATCAATGCCTGTGTTCTACAGCAGTCCTTTCCATTAGTACTGACAGGTGAGGTGCCTTTAACCTGTACGCTTACTGCTTTGTTCCTGCTGGTGTATGTTGTGACACCTTAGCATGAATTGTTTGATGTAATTCAAAGGAAGAGAACTTGCACAATCCAGAGTAGGAAAACTTATAGTAGAGAGAGTAAAGAACTTTTTCTTTCCGTCTTAAATATGAAGAATGAGCCACAGTGGTTGATTCAAACTAGAAAGCACTTTTTTCGGAGCATCACATGGTGAGACAATCACAGCTCCTGATGTCTTGTGTAGTGTGGGGACATGTGAAGTGTGCACTGTGTGTAGGGAAAGAGGACAGAGGTGGGGAGGATGCTTCAGTGTTTCTTTGTTTGGTTTTGTTTTAATCCTCGGTTAAAATTTTCCCTGCTAGTATCTGAATTCAGCTGCGGGACCTTTTTGTATAATTTCTTGATAGAGATGTGATAGGGACACATACGCAACTGAGGCGCAGAGGGATGTTTTGTCATCTGTTGCTTTCTACTTCTGGCCTTGGGATTTTTTTCTGTCTCTATTATGCAGATTGGTGAAAGGCCTGAGTGCTGTTCTTCAATGTGTGTGCATTTGGAGGGGTGGCTGTATTGCTTTTAACTTTTTTTTTTAATGTTAGGCTGCAAATGTACATTAGAGGAGAAGGCAAGTAGAAACAGTTCCTGTTTACAGTGCTCAATCCTATTTTTTGCAAGATCTTAAATCTTTCCAATTTAATTTTAAACTCTGTCCATATTGTGGCTTGTAGCTTTCCTATAGCAGCCACATAACTTACTTTATGCTTTTAATAGTGAGACAGTCTAGTAGTCTGCCCTTTTGTTCAGAGCATAATCTGCTGTTTACTGAGTGTGCCTGGGTACCCGAAAAGCTGAGATACATTCCAAATGTTCCAGTTCTGAATAATAATTTATGCTGCCTACATAGAGTGTTCTCTGAGAAGCTGCAGGGAAAGGATTTTAGATCGAACACATATTTGCTTGTGTGGGTGT